>JBAJNP010011467.1:0-14722 GCA_036877545.1 Yasuhikotakia modesta
ACACACACACACACACACACACACAACATCACTGCAGTGACCATTACATTGGAATGACAGACAACAAAAGCATGACATGAGATACAGCCCTCTTCACCTCTATACATCAAAGCACTTAATTTCTGCATATTGTTGTTAACTACGGTTTTATTAGAATTCAACAGCTATGATAATGTATAGAGCTACATCTCAAGGTGTGCCTCTTAAATACTTGCAGGAAGGGGAATGGCTTTGGTTTAGGATGTTGTGTCTATGAACATTAAGTCCAATAATCTCTAATAAATAAAAAGAAAAAATGTTGTAAAAGCAAATAAAAGCAAAACATGCTCTTAATGTGATTTGCATTTGTTAATGTATACATCAACAACTGATTTATTTATATTCAATTCAGTAAAAGAAAAAACAAATACAGGGCATGACTCCGATACAACAGATACCAAGTTATTGGCAGTATGTGCATGTTTGTCATGGTATCACATTTGACCTGACATAAACACTGAACCTGTAGTGGTCTTCACAAAGCTGACTGCAAAAGCTGTTGTGTATCAAACAAATAAAAAGCTACAATGAGTGCTCAAGACACCAGTACTTATATTAATGATTGTTATTGAAGTGATAAAATGCATACTTTTGAATACACAACTGTATATACTACAAAAGTAGTAGTTGTTTAAATTTACATAATGACTGGTATTTAAATGCTAAAGTAAAAATCTGGACATACTAGTTGGTAAAATCATTTAATCAGAACTACAGTCTTTAAGAAAAAGTGTTGGACTGAGCATCCATATTCCTTCCCCAGGAAGAAGCCTGAAAAGACTAGTTCACCCAAAACCTAAAAATCATGTCAATGTTTCACCTCATGCAATTCTGAAATTGTATGACTTGTCTTTCATGGAATACAAAAAAGATTTGTTAAAGATGCTGCTTTATATACTATTAAAAAAGTATACAGGACCAGGAGCTGTAGAGCTTCAATAAAATCATAAAAGTTCTATTCACACACATTTAAACTTACCACAACTATATTAGTCATGGGAGTAATATGGTAATACAGAGTACGGGAGAACCAAAGAAATTTAACTTACAATTACAATTATAGTGGCATATGCTACCCTTTTAATAGAATCTGACAGCAATATGGTGTCAGGAGGAACCGGCAAATTTAACATATCACACACTGGTTTGTGCTCAGAATCAGTCACAAAGGTTTTAAATGATATGAGGTTGAGAAAATGACAGAATTATCATCTGTGGGTGAACTTAACCTTTAATATAGTGAACACGATTTGCAGCATTTAAGCCAAGTGGGTATAAAAATATAAACATTAGAGGCCTTTAATAAGTGATTTCCTTTGCAGATAAAGCAAAGATAGAAGAAAGGTGTGACAATTTTAACCACACAAGACTACTCTGTTAGCGGTTTACACCAGTCTCAGTTTTAGTTTAAGTTCCTTTACATATAATCAGAACATAAAATAAGACAAGTCAATAAATTTAGCCATGTATATGTTACATATAGTTGTAGAGTATAATGTTGGCTTTTGTTTGAGGGTAAAACAGAATTATTACATTAGGGTTTCTTTGTGATGTCGCATTATATGTTGGTTCTTTTCTGATGGCCGTCTAAAACCCTTTTTGCAATAGTCACACCTGTGGGGATAGTCTTTAGTGTGAATGGATATGACATGTCGTTTGAAACCTGAAGCATCTGTTGTGTTGTACTCACAATATTGGCATTGATAGACCTTGCGACCACTGTGCGTCTTCATGTGCTTCTTAAGTTCGTTCTGTTGCCTAAAGCCACGCTTGCAGCGCTTACACTTAAATGGTAAGTCCTTGGTGTGAACAGACAGGATGTGCCGGCTGAGCGTGAAAGGGTCTGATATCTTAAAATCACAATGGCGGCATTGATGTACTTTATTTCCCTTATGCATTTCGGCATGCTTTTTTAGTTCAGAAGGTCTGTGGAAGCCCTTCTCACACACATCACACTTGTGTGGAAAGTCTTTAGTGTGCACAGAGATGACATGACGCTTTAGATCACTGGAATTGGTGCTCTTGTGGTCGCAATGTGGACATTGGTGAGTCTTGTGCCCCTGAAAGATCTCTGTGTGCCTCTGGAGCTCTCTGTCATCGGCAAAGGCCTGGGGGCAATGCCCACACTTAAAGGGAAGGTCCACACCATGTTTGCCTTTTATATGAGTCTTTAAGTTAGACAGATCGGCGCAATGGAAGTCGCAGTGCTGGCAATGGTAAGGCTTCTCACCTGTGTGGGTCCGCATGTGCTTCTTGAGCTCAGAGGGGTGGCGGAAGCCCTTGGCACACTCTACACAAATGTGGGCAAAGTTCTTGCTGTGCACAGCCAACAAATGGCGATTCAGAAGACCCTGTTCAGCTGTTTCATACTCGCAATACTTACACTTGTGCAGCTTGGGGTCTTTGTCACACAGGATGAGCTTGTTGGAGCTGAGAGGGCTGGCCTCGTGATAGTGGCGAGTGTACTCCGTGTACTCTGGGATCTTCTCATTCTTAATAATGAGCCTATGGCTTTCCAGATGGTTGTGGAAACTCACCTTCTTGTTGGTGGTAAAGTCACAGTCAGTACACTGGTACTTCTTCTTGAACATGTGGTCTGGGTGGTTTTTCATGTGTCGTTTAAGGAAACCCCGTGACCTAAACTTCTTTCCACAGATGTGGCAAGGGTAAACCGTCAAGGGCTGTCCATCAGGACCAATAATTACAGCTACAGCAAAGGAGAACAACATGGTAAAAATGCACATGAAATGTTTTTAGTTTAACAAGGTTGTATACTTTCATAAGGAACAAGATATTCATGAATGAAAGACAAATTATACAGCAGAACCTCATAGCAGAATAGAGTCAGACTAGAGTAACAGAGTCAGACTCTGGTATCTGATTGTAGAGGAACACTAGCATTTACATTAAGGTTAAGGTTGAGCTTTAAACTGTTTTTTCTCTAAGGTAAAAGCTGAAAGCTCACCCTCCAGCAGTATTTCCACATTTTCTAAAGACAACCATATATATTTGATTTGCTATTATTGTCCTTTATTACAGTCACCCAATGCCTATGAATATATTACTGTGTTAATTATTAGCAAACCTTTGAAATGGCAGCATTTCCTACAACAGCAATTACTGGTTATTTGCTATTGGTTATTGTTTTATCTGGCCAACAACAGCCAAAATGGAAAGTCATTAAGAAATTGACGATTTTTACATTTTAAGGTAAGGGTAAACACTTATTTTTCCTACCTGTCTGAAACTGTCGTGATTCTCCCCTTCTCTTTTTCTTGATCTTCTGTTTGAGAGCTCGACTGGTGCTGATGCTGTCAGAGATCTGTAGGTAGGGAGTTGCAGCTCCAGTCTTGCTCTCTAGACTGCTACCTGTAAGAAAACCATGAATGGTAAGGTGTGTGGATTAGTCAGTGCTATAAACGCACTAAATGGAAAGTAGAATGCTTTTAAACTATTAACCTAAACCTAAAAAAAGATTACTTAAGAAAATTCTATTTATCTTTGAAAGTCACAGAGGTGTTTTGCGGCTGATGAAAAGTTTGCTTGCAGCCAAAGATTTCCAAACGCATGCATATTTACCTTTAGCACTTAAAAATCAATTATGAGACATAAAAAATGATGTTTTGTCACATTAAACATGGCACCGGGTATCTTTACCTACCAAGTTTGAACATGTGCACACACAATTGTGCATACACAAAGATTTTCAGTAAATAACTGCTTATATGCTTTTCTAAAGTTCCATAGTTTTGCAGACAAGACTTTATACTCACTGCAAAATTACTTTACAACAGAAATTATTAACATTTTCCTGAATTTCCCCTTTATACATATATATTTACATTTTCCAACCCTTTGTGTTTCAAAAAATGTGTCATAGGTTTGTAACAACATTAGGCGATTTGATGTCATTGTCTTTTGAAAGATTAAAACTATCCTTCAGAAGTAACTTTTATTTTGTCTGCAGCCCAGGTAACGGAAATAAAGCTACAGACCATAGGCAGCTGCCCAGGCAGCAGGGATGAAGGTCTTGTTAACTGCTGTGTCTTCCAACTGTGCTTCCTGAATGGCAGCAACCTCTTCTTCTCCAACAATCACCTCCATATACACCTGGTCAGTCATCTCCGAACAGTCTACACTCAGGACACATACATGTTTAGACTTAACACTTTAGACTATATTTCTCAATTCTCAAAAAACAACAAGAAAATAACTCACTGATATCTTCCTCTCTTTGACTGGTGTCATTAACAGCCATGTAGACCATCTTCTCTCTAGGCAGCCTGGCTGAGACTGCTGGCTCCAACACTGTGTGCCCATTAGGAAAATCACTCTCAGCTACCATCTCTGTGCTGACTACGCCAAAATCCAAAAATTTTGGTTACGAGAAACAAACCTTAACACAATTCTCATTCTGGAAAACGAGGCAGCTATATCTGAGGCTAACTGTGCTTGAACATTCTAGTCTAAATCAGTCTGACCACTTAAAAAAGTAACTGACGTAATGTTTATTTGTACATAGGATAAACGTAAAAAGTTACAAAAATGTAAATAGTTATGGTTCAGGATTTAAACATCATATTTGGTTCAGAAAAATTCACATCCGTCCACATCTGTCACATCTGATTGTGACTGACTGTACTGACATATGGATTTTTTAAATTTGTGTCCCTTACCTATTTCCACATCTTCATCTTCATCAGCCTTAAATATATAAACTTTAATGACCTCTGAGCCGAAGTCATCCTCCTTCAATCTGTCATCATCCTGGTTTATATCTGTGCTGATTTTTAATGGCGTACCTCCAATGTCTAGCTTCTCTTCAACTTCATCCACTGCAAAGAAGTGAAAACTCAAACATCAGTGTACAAACAGTCTGTAATACCGTGACAGTCAATGCTGTCTTTAAAAAAAAAAACTTTTTTAACACAAAGCATGGAATCTTGTAAAATTTGACAAATTCCAGATCAATTAAATCAAAAGTTACCATATATATTTTTGTTATTGCCAGTTCTTTTCTTATTGCTTCTGTTATTCATTTATAATAGACACAGTACCAAACAAAGAACTGGTTCTCATTTTCCAAACCTACTGAGAGGTTGTGCTGCTGTCCACTCACAGGAAATCATGAGATAGTCCTCTGAGGTGCTCTTAACTTCCTCTTCATCAACTCCTTTAATAGTGACATCAGATGGCATGGTGTCACGAGAATGGGTCACTACCTCTGTGTCAGTCACCATGACCTCTTCAGACACCAGATTATGATCCAGAGGGCTCTCCTCATGTGGTGAAATGAGGTCGGCAACAAACACCTGATCAGGCACTGTTTCTTCAATCAGATCAGCAGTCAGCTCATTGTGATTATCACTACTGCCCAAAGCCTCCTTGATGGCCACGTCACTACCCAGGATGGACTCAGGCATTATCACCTCTTCAGAGGTGATAACATCCTCATGGCAGATGTCGGGCCCTTCTATCACCTCACCCTCTAGGTCAGTCTCCAGCATGTTCCCTTCATCCGTCACCATGTCTGAGACCGGCACTGACACAATGATATGCTCGCCATCAATCTGGGCCATACCCCCCATCCCAGCAACTAGAAAAATGAACCAAATAAGAATAAGACAACTTTTTTCAAAAGTTTTTTTTAGTCTTTTTTTCAAGACTAAACAAGATCTTCAATGGCCCTTCTTTACCAAAATCTGGCATGACCATCGTATGGGGCATTTTAAGATCTTTGTGAAGTTCCAGGATCCCTCCACCTTGATCCATTATCTGTGTTTTTTCCACAATCCTGTATGTGCACAGGATAATATTATTAACAAGTACAATAAAAAACAACAGAAGAATATTGAGTAAACACATTCCTATGACATGTCAGGCAATTCATCACACAAAATAAACGATACGTAATACACGGCTTGTAAAATCTATTTTTAAATGTGGCTCCTTAAATGTTTTAGGTGTGTGGTACTGTTGTGAAATAAAGTATTTTAATAATAAACAGACCTTCACATTTGATGACAGTTCATTTGATATGTAACAGTCGCAAATATTACGCAAATCTGTAAGTTTGGCATCAGGATTGAAAGTTCTAAAGAAACAGAAATAAATATTTGTTATTATCTAACATACTTAAAATACTCAAAATATAAGCAGTGAAAATATTAATACAATTCCCATCCCAACCATACATGATTTGAAATTAGGGTAAAAATGTCATAGCCTCATCTCATACCTTTTTTTAAATATTAAAACTATTATTGCTATTGGTGGGTTATAGGGGTAGTGCCACTAATTAAGATTTACAAAATGGACCTAAACCAAGACACTGACAAATATTAAATCTTTAATGTACATGCATAAATTATAACATGAACTCTATGCAAGGACTGAAACATTGGGCAGTAAAAAGTTTATTTTGTACCTTGCTAGAGTAGGTTTAGGGTTCATGTACCCATTAAGCAAAATCTAAGTTCGCCTATTTTTCAAAAATACTAAGATGGCTTATAAACATGATAATTTGTTAAAATGTTACTCTCTAATTTGAAAGCATGTTCATTTAGGCATGCATATTTAAAAAAAACGTAAAGAAATTCTATGAATAAAGTCAAAATTCTGGCATGGGCTTAAAAAGGAACCGAAGTACTATTTAAGACCATGTGTGTTCCAAACAAGACCACCACAATTATTAGACAAATATAAAAACATAACTTTTCAGGGAGTAAAAACATATTTATTCAGTAACATGTTATACATGCTGTACACAATTTCTTTTTTAATCCTGCATTTAATGTTTGGCTTGTAACAATGAACCACCACAAACTCTTTCATTGGTTTCAGTATTTACCATTTCATTTAATAGTCCCAAATTTAAATTAATTTTTGACAAATTAAAAATGTATTTGTTTTAAAATATTGTAAATTACGTTACAGTGCATCAACAATATCTTAAACATGAAACAGGCCTACACATAAACGAGTTACTGATCAGCCACTGTCATTTCTTTTAGCTTTCTTAAAGTAAAAACTACATAACACTTTGCAGTATGGGGTACAGATACAGATTTCTACAGTGATTTCTGATGAAATAAAGATATATTCACACCAAAATAAAAAAAGATATATTTTATTATGTTTGGAACATGTTATGCTTTTAACTTGATTGCATAGATTTTATTTCCCATCTTCAAAATTATTGAAATTGTTCTCACACAAAGTTTACATATGCTATTTGCTTTTTGGGTCATTGTACCATTTAAGCCCACCTTAAATAAAACATTTATGGAACAAATAATTAACTCGCCCAAACAATTTATTGTTATTTAATTGATATATTGATGTGAAATGCATCAGAAAACATTTAGTGCATACATTCAATATTGCTAATACTCCAGCAGTGTTTTGTATATTTGTATTTGACCTTGTGATCAGCTCCCTATGCCAACTAGAAAAACTCCTCTTGTATGTAACAAATGTAAAGGGGGTAATTCCTCCCAGTTATTAAATGAAATTCAATAATTTCATTTAATAACTGGTGTTACATTTTATTAAATACTGGTGCCCTCCATGATATGCTACATTTTATTACCAGTTGTTTGCCGCTAGTTAGCTAACTTGGCTATTGATTTAGGTGTCATAATCCATCTCCTCTCTGTCTGTTCTACTGAAGCAAACAATCTGGAACGCATATAGTAGAATGGAAAAGAAACATTGTAGAACTAGGTGCATACTGTAGTGCTTTACGATCTCTGGTGTATCTAATTGGTGCTACTTTCTGTGTTGCTATTTGGTTGCTATGTTGTTGTTGTCATTTTTCTGGTTGATAGAGGATAACAATAAAGATTATCTAGTGGTCGGTAAGTTGCAATTTGTAAATTTCTTTCCACGAAAACACCGAAAGTTACAATTTAAAGGGTTGTTTTGCAAAACTTTCTTACGGTAGGGCATGCCCACAGACCCCACTAGTGTTGCTATGGTTACGGACACCAATGAGCTGCTACAAAATTGCACACCAAAGCTAGGGGAAACACTTCCCTTAGGGACACTATTTTGCATTCTGTCAACCCCTGACCTCTTGTCCTGCATTACATCAAGACCGTTGTCAATACATGCATAGAAGTGAAGACTCAAAGTAACCAGTTTAATGCATTTGCATGGTGGATTTTGTTCAACAAGACACATTGACAGGGTTTAAATAAAACTAAACTGTGCTACGGTAGCCTATTATACAGTATAAACCGTTTAAATGTAACTACCAATAAAACTAATAAAAAAAAGTATTGCCATTTGTGGTTTGTAATAATGTAAAGAATAGCTAACATTATAGAAAGCCTTTATTGTCACATAACGCGTACATAAGTGTCAAAACAGTACGTGTAGTTACGGTCAGTTTCTAAACTCTATTTTCTACCCATATGCTTCTACGGAACATCTATAACGATGACCACCAGCGCTCAATATTCACGAATTAACAAAACCTACTACGACAAAAATGCGTGGCCTGTAGATGTAAAAACGCAACGTCGTTGATTTCTTAATATTAATGAAGTGGACCTTCGCCATAATAGTTTTCGTAATTGCGCATGCCGGTCCAGGTATGCGAACTTATCAATAAATGTTACAAGTCACTTTAAAGTGGTAAACACATGAATTTTGACAAATTTACTTCAGTTTTTCTGTAGAAACAGGCATACGTTAAGGTAAACAGGTGGGCAGATGCAGTGGCTTTACTGCGCCATCTTGTCCTCCGCCATTTTACTATCGTGCTAAACAGCTAATAGCATTAGCTAGTTGATTTGTGAACTCGTAAACCAATAAAACACTGTCCCGTGTTTAAACACAAGCACGCGCCGCAGTTACAAATGCTACATTTATGATTCACGTGACCGTCAAGAGCGAGACTGAAGGCGGCCGTGTTGTTCCGTTTAATACGTGTAGTATCTGCTAGCAGGAGAGCGAGCAGCTCGCTCCCCGCGCTAAAACACAACACAAGGCCCGCGCAGGCCGATAGCGACAGTTTAATAAACGTGCCGCAAAAATGTCAGACGTTTTACCTACACTGCGACTGTCTTCCGAGCGTCGACGCGTTCACGATTCCATCTGGTGTGTCGCAATTTATTATAGTTAATTTTCCAACGGTAGCGCGACTGCGGCCTGTACATTCTGAAATCTCAAGCGCTGTTTTCAGGCCTAAACCAATCACGCTGCTCGTTTCGAGGTCTTAGCCAATCATGCTTGTCGTGTCAAGACGTGAGCCAATAAGAATGCTCTGTGACCCCAGCAGAAAGAGGGGGGTTAAGCAAATTCGCAGCACCCCTGACGTCACCTTATACAAAACCGCTGCACTGCTGACTGTATGCGTTTCCCTTTCATCTCAGAAGTCATTTTAAGCACAGTACACTATATGTGCAAGTTTAACATTACTCACAATGGAAAATCCATCTGACATGCAATCCATCTGCACTAAACATAGTATCTGGTCATAATTTACCATCAAATATTGTTCTGCATTTTTATTCCACATATATATATAACACTGATATACTGTAAATAGATTTTTCCCAGCTGTTACCATGAATCAAAAGCATCAAGGGAATACTTATGCAAGCAAAATGGGCTAGGATACTAAAAGAAAATACTTCCAGCACCTTTTTATTGATCTTAATGGTTTATGCCTTGTTACAGTATTTTGGCACTTTGTACTATTCATTTGTACAAATAAATGTGATGCAAGCTTTTGTGACATACTCTAATCTTTATTTGTCATGAACCAAACTATAAAAGTTAAAGAAAACCATCACACAGGTCGGTTTGTTATTCAAAGTCAGGGAACTTTGTTGTCAGTCAGACCATGTAACAGTCATTACACAGAGGATCGAAATTGCCTTTCTCCCAGTGTGCAAGCATTAATATAACACAGCAACAGATAGCATAAAAGTGCATACAAACATCATCAAACAAGCAAATAAACACAACATATACATACAGACAGTGGGGCATATAACATTTTGCTGGTGCATTTGTCGTCATCGTCGCTAATAAGGCCCACTGTTGTGTCAAACTTTATGATGCAGTTTGACTCGTAACTGGCACAACAGTCATCTTTCATCAGTGTGAACAGCAGTGAGCTGATGATGGTGGTCTCTGAAGAGTTATTACCAACTCTTGTTAGATCAGAGTCCCCACACCAAGATAAAAACTTGAATCCAGCCCCGGACACCAGATCCCGCCAGAAATATCAGTTCCTCCGGTAACAGAACAACTTGTCAGCAGAGCCTTGTTAATAGCAAGTCTTGTCTGGTATCTAAAATACCCAAACCGAGTGTTAAACAGTCTTCTGTCAGTCAAGAAGTTAACTGATGAAAGCCAGAAAAGAGCAGAAGCAGGAGACGAAGTGATGATTGTATAAGAACAGAGTTTATTGAACAGCCTTAGTTGCGAATGTTTGTTTTCATTTCTTGTTTTGTCACATTACCTTGTTATTGTCTGCCATGTGCTTTTTAGCTCCTCCTCCTTGTTGCCTCATTTCCTTGTTAACCTTCATTGAGTCCTTGTTTAATTGCCCTCACCTGTTCCTTGTGTGCCTTTCTCTACTTATAGTTTCCCGGTCCTGTTGTCTGTGCTGGTTTGTACAGTTATTCACTCTCACTGTTTCTGTGGATGAGTCTTCCCTCTTGTATTGTGCTCTAGTCCTTGTCTAGTCTTTGTTCTTGTCTTGCTCCCTTTTGGCTTTTTCCCTAGTCTTGTCCCTGTTTAGTCTGGTGTATTCTTTGTTTTTATCTTGCTCCCTGGCCTTTTTTTTGTGTTTTGGTAATTGCCCCATTTACTTTAATCTTACTTGTTCTTGTGGAGCCTTGTCTTGTGGTGTTAGTGTTCCTGACCTGTTCCTGCCCACTGGATTCCCATTCATGGCACCTGGTCTGCTTCAGAGTCTGCAGTCTAACAAACATCTGGGCTTGGCTTGCTTGGTCCTCACCATCTGCCTGGTTTTGTTGCTCTTTCTGCTAACCCTGTACTCTAACCCTTGATGCCTGCCTGAATCTGTTCCAGTGGTCTTCAAGTTGTCTTTGTTTCCTGTGTTCCTGTTGTCACGCCTGTGCACCTCACCACCCTCGTGTATTATGTGTTGTCAAATTCATGTTGACTGTCTCTGCTATTGGGTCCTCTTTGAATCCCTCCTTGAAACTCCTTGAGTATGTCTCAATGTTCACACTTTGTCTGAAGATCACATTTTATCACACAATGATATATCAAACTGATTCATGACGACAACCAATAAAACCTTGGGTTTCCATAAACATCCCCTCTTATCAGAGTTTGTACAGACCAAGCAATTAATGAAGAACCACAATCATCAGACTTAACAATAATGAAAGGGCATAAGCAAGAAAAGTCATAATAAATGTAGAAGCTAAAAATATAATAAAATGAATAAAATATGTAATTGTTATAATGGTAATAGTAAAAATATTTAAATGATGAATTATATAACTAATGATTTTTAAATGATTCTAAATAATTATGTGAATAAACGATTATAAATGAATTAAAAACAAAACATACCAATCAAAACACCACGCAAACAATTTGTGTGTGAGGATCTAGGGATCCTTCAGGTACGTCGATAGGAAAGACCAGTAGCCAGTTTCATAGTGCAGTGCTGATGCCTATAGCGTTGAGTTTATTCACCAGGTGTTAGGGGATGACTGTGTTGAAGGTGGAGCTTTAGTCAATGAACAGCATCCGCACGTAATTGTTTTTGTTTTCCAGATGAGCCAAACATAGATGAAGTGTTGTTGCTATGGCATCATCAGTGGACTGCTTGGGACGGTATGCAAACTGAAATGGGCCCAGTGTAGTGGCGAGACTGAATGTTATATGGGAACTGACCAACTCTTTGAAGCACTTCATTATGATTTTAAAGTACTTTATTATTGTGTCACCACTTAATGTACAATGTTCAGTTAGAAATGTGGTGCTCTTAATACATATTTTCTCTACTTACTACTATACACCAAGAAAGATAACTAAAACAGAAATGGCTCTTCAGTTGTTTTATTGCTAAAAAAATTTAAGGTTGTGTTTTTCTTATTGTTGGCTTTTACTGTCATTAATTGTGTTATGTCATATCTCCACATCAGAATATCATAGAGACTTGAAGTTAGACTTAAACCCCTCAGCTTAGGGCCAATTCATAGCCCTAGCAATCAGTTACAGCACTCCAACCACCCCTTTGACTTCCACTGAAAATTATAAAAGGCATCAGAACATTGTAGAGACAAGTGGTTGGTCACCTTTTATTCAGACTGGCAAGTAGTCTTTACTTATCACCATGCACACTGCCCAGCCATGCCTAGCAATTATTTGGCGCACACTAGCAAGCAACGTGAAATAGTCATATCTTAGCACCAGAACATTATAGAGACATGGAGTTTGCTCTTTTGATTCAGACACACATCTGTGTAACAGTTTTACCCTAAAATCTGTCTAATTAAATCCTAGCCACCATTTATGATACCCTAGCAACCATGTAATAAAATGAATAAGCCATATCTCAGCAATAGAACATTGTACAGTCGTGGGGGACTTTGACCAAGGGCTAGGTCAAATGACCTGGGCTGGATTTGACTCTGGCTGTTAGTGGGCTTTAGATTTTGCCCGGACAACTTCCTAGCCACCCTCACAAAAAACATCCACCTTTTAAGCTTTACAAACTACCAAAATTTTACTATTAACTACTACAATATTTACATACTGTAGTTTGTTCAAACTTTTTATACAGTTTTTAACTTTCAGTCTAAGCTTTCTCAGCCTTCCAACAAAGGGTTTGCTATCAAATTTTCTTCCACTAGTTATATTCAAAATTCTATATGAAGTGAAAGTGTTGAAAAATGTGGTCACAATCACAGTAGTTATGCACCCTGGTACATTGATATGACGTCAATTTAAATGAACAAAAAATGCTTGAGCTGCAAGGAAACTGTTTTTAGATACTGATCTAAGTCTAGAAAATACAAAATGGACACATTTCCATTGTCAAAATACAGTATGAAGACATTCAAACATTTTCACATATAAATCATATCCTTTATTTAAAAGGATACGATACCTAGGAATAAAATGCAAATTAGTCTTAGGTATTAAATGTCATTTCACACAGTGTTGCACATTTCTCTAGTTCTTCAAGCTTCGTGCTCATTTCTCATGAACAAAGTTGGTAGTCTTTTTTTAAAACAAGCAACATATTACAACAATCATTTGCAGCCTCTGGAGGTAAACCAGACCTCTCCATTCCTGTCACTCTCTCTGTGTCTGTGTTATGTTTCCCCAAATACTGCCTGCCGCTTCACTCAGCCACCCAGCTCCTTTGCCTTCTTCCTGTCCCGTCACTCCGCCAGCTCCACCAGGCTCTGTCGTCCTCCGTACTCCACTCCAGGCAGCTGTCGACCCACCCGCGCCTCAGGATTATCTCGTTCTGCCATTCCACCGGCTTGGTCAGACTCCTCCATCCCTTCAGCTTCACCTTCGTCCTTCATCACACTGGCTCCACCGTTTTTGTATTACTACTGCCTGCCCTTGTGACCTTGTTTTGCTATTTGGTTTACTATTTGGATTTGTTGTTTGCCGCCTGCCCTGATCTTTGCTTGAACACCGACTACGTTTTTGGATTACCCTTGTTGTTCTTGTTTGCTCTGTTTTCGACCCCTGCCTGTTTGACCATGTTTTCTGTTAATAAAATGCAGCGCATGGATCCCCCAGTGTCTGAGCTTTTTTTACATTTTGATTGTTCACTATTTGGCATGATCTTGAATTATTTGGTTTTGAAGTTGTTGTCATAGTGTAACAAAGACTCAGTAAACAGAGGATCCATGTGCAGCATTTAATAACAATCGTGGTCAAACAGCAAACGACAATGGCAGCAGCAAACCAATAACATAATCAAAGTCCAGACAAGATATCAGGGAAGGCGGCAGACAACAGGGATAATCCAAAAACAATGCAGAGGTCAAAAGGCAGGCGGCAGATTTGTGAAACATAGCAATGGGAGCAGGCTTTTTTCATGTAAACAGAATTGGATTGCAGCTTTATAAGTGGAGATGATATGGGAAGCAGGTTGGCCAACTTGGCCGTTTTTACGAGAGCAACCTTGCGGAAGGTGCGGAGATAATTAACTGAGCTTTAGGATTAATCACATTTTGTGAGACAGATCAGATCCATTAGGACAGCATGATAGTGTTTTATAGAGTTTTTTATTTATAGAGTTTTTATATATAGACCACCTGAGACCTGAGAGACCATCAGGGCAGCGCAGGAGACTTAAGAGACCACCAGGGTGGCGCAGGAGACTGGAGAGCTCACCAGGGTGGCTCAGGAAACTGGAGAGCCCACCAGGGCATATCAGGAGACCGGGACGCCCACCAGGGTGGATCAGGGGACTGGTACGCCCACCAGGGCAGATCTGAAACAGGAAGCAGAGTCACACAAACAGAGAGAGAGAGCCCTAGGGGGCGTGTGAGTCACTGGGCACTACCACAGTGCAGGGAGCAGATGCAGCCATCCCCACCACAGGACTGGGACAGTGACTCTGGAACAACAGCTGTAGCTGGGCTTGACTCTGGAACGAGAGCTGTAGCTTGGCTTGACTCTGGAACGAGAGCTGTAGCTTGGCTTGACTCTGGAA
>JBAJNP010011468.1:0-14719 GCA_036877545.1 Yasuhikotakia modesta
ATTGGGGTTGAGCCCTGACACCGTGTGCTTCTCCTGTTTTACTAGATCAGCCACAGTCTGCCATGTGCTGCCCACCGACTGACTGCAATTAGACAGAGATCATTAACTCTATTGAAGTTAATGTATGGAATGTATAGAATGAATAGCTTCAGCTGTATAGCACTGCTATGGCCTCTTCACCAAGCTAGAATCTGTTAAACAGCACCTATACAGCACCTACACTTCACATACCTTCAACAGCTGACTGTTATTTTTGTTAATACCATTCTGTGACTGCTTAAATGATTACTGTACATCTCATATCTTCTAATGGAAGGATAATGCATTTAATAAAAAAATATGCTGTAATTATTTAATAAAAGCAATGAGGCACTTATAGTTGTGCTATTTGTGAATAAATGAACAGCTGAAGAGTTTGAACTCTGTTTTGCCGTTTAGCCGTGACTATATTCACAACATAAAACAGCCTCTTGTCTATTATTGCTTAAATACCAAAGACAAATAAGTGGATAAATAAGAACTGATGACTGTTACTTAAAGCTGAACTGGCATGTTGAATTAGACACACTGGTCTTTGTTAATGAGAAACAGAGCACACAGAGAGGCAAATTAATGCCAATGGGAAGATTTTGGCCTCGTCTCTGAAGCACCGTGAGCGCATAACAACCCCTCAGTGCATTTCTCGGACTCCACACACGGCCGTGACCCCCGGGCAGAGCTGTTCTCACTATAAATCAGACCGTCTCCTTAACAACGTGTCAGAGCAGAGCTAAATAACGACTTGGCCTTTACTCCCAGCCTCTCCGCTTCACCTTCCCCGTTACTCAGCTGGCAGGACATTATTAGAGACTTCTGTTCATCTGACCTCTACTGAGCCCAGAGGGACGGGATCTGCTGCATTCTAACTACAGCCCGTGAGAGCAGCCGGTTGCAAGAGCTCCTCACTCTAACTTTATCATAAACTTCCATACCATATGACACCCTGAGTCACGCTTCCATCAGAACCGGCTGTATAATAAGAGCGACTCGCTCGACCCATTAGGTTGTGGAGATTTTCCACCTTTCATTGCTTTTATGTACATTTTCAAAATATACAGTAGTACAGCATGCTTTAAACAGACAGATGAACCGGCTTAATGCATTTCCAGCAGAGAGATATAGCGCAAAGAAATATTCTACAGAGATGAAAAGAAAAAGAGGGTAACTCCTATTGCATACTGCATAAAACTGAAAGTGTATGGCTTTTAATATTGTGCACTTATTATCATAGTAATGTATTTACACAATTTCAAATGCTTACATCATACAGCATTAAAATAATCAATATTCATCATTGTAATCAATACTGATTTGCATATTACTGATGTTAAATTTTACATATATAAGGCATGTACTGTATAAGGCACAAGCTACAGGTGTCCATTTTACAGTAAGTACACACACACACACACACGCACAAGCACACGCACATGCACACACACAAAAGAGGGAGAAAAGAGAGAGAAAGAGAGCTTTAAAAGAAATTCATTTTCATGTCATCGTATAAACCTGAATGCTTCGATGATGTAGGAAGTGACAGCTGCTCCGCCCTCATGTGGGTTGGGCTGCCAGGTGAGAGTGACACCATGTGAGGTTACATCAGTCACCACAGGTTTCTGAGGAGGACCGGGCAGCTGCAGGGCCCGCAAGACCCCAGGGACAGAGGACGCCGCGGTCACTAAACACAAGAAACACAAATTGGACTGTCGTCAAGGGCGCATTTCTGTTCCAAGGACATCTGACTGCACACTGAACTCATCAGCGTTCCTTTAAGTGTTCCTCTTTTCAGCTAATTCTCCAGAGTTATGCCTACAGAAAAAATGTTTGTACTCTACCTTTTACTGTTAAGGTCCCACTCCAGCTCGTCTCACCAGTGTGACTGGATGCAACACAGGTGTACGTCCCTGAGTCTGTCTCCTAGCAACAGAGAGGACAAAATCATCTTTCCTTACGTCTGAAAGACCACAAAGATAATTGCGAGCGTGCATTTTTTCTAAAGTGCTCAGTGCTCCTTCCCTCAGCTCTCCAAGTGATGCGGATCAAATGCTTTGTTTTAGCCGATCAGTCAGTTTAGTTTGTATGGAGTTAGTTAGAGGTCGTGACTGTTAAACTCCCACAAGATCAATTTTGACATTCGGAATGCCTGTTTGATATTCCGCGTACCGCAGTGCAGTCTGTCAAGTGTCTCGCTTAAGATACAGATTGCACCATAGATGGCACTCAAGCTGTGGGAATGGGAACTGGTAGAGCTCTGTGTTAGCAGCCCAAAGGTTGTGGGTTCGATCCTAGGGAACTCCAGTACTGATAAAAATGTATACCTTGAAATCTGCCATATGACTGTTTAAAATACAGGTTTACAGACATATATGGAGATGATTTGGACATATGTTTATAATTATTATGTTATTTATAACATAATAGCTGTGGGCACATGCTCTGTCATATAGAATAATTCAGATACATCAACATTAGAAAGATGGGAGTATAAATTTACATGCCCATGCACCGGTTATGAATCCTAGTATGAGAAACTTTTCTGCACACAAGCATAGAAGCACTTGTACGCAGTTTTTCTTGAATAGTTTATATGCTCCTTTAATATTCAGGAGAGGTTCAAAGAGTACTAGCAAATTAAATTTTTCGGTCCCATCTATATCTTCATTTGATAGGGTAATACATCTACAATGTCAAAGACTATAGAACGATGTGACAGATTTGGCTGTTGTTTCTGATATATTGCTCTGTAAGCCTAAAAATCTAGCTATCTTTTCCACTGAACCAGCTTGATGAATGGAGAGACTGCACAAGTTCCTCTAATTAAAATCGAAACCACAAGTTGTTAGTCTTCCGCTGCCACAATCAATTAAAAGAAATCTTACTCTTTACTCCAATCCTAGAAGAAAATTGCAGATTAGCGTCACTTCCACTTATTCAAAGGAATTTTTGGAAAATCGAGTGCCTAATTACATTAGAACTAAATTTAAGCCGAGCTCCTCGGAGCAAACGATTCTGTTGTGCTATTGAAGGATGAAGGTTATACAGCAATTTTTTTGGGAGTATGTTGATGGAAACTCTGCCTCAAGTAAGTCATCGGATATGAAACGCTCAAGTGGAGCCCATTACTTTAGGTGTGCTTGTGAATGTCTTACTCAATCTGAAATGTTTTCTCACAACCTTTCTGTCGAGGGAGTTTTCGCTTTTCAGAGCCCTAATCAAAGCAAACAATTCTCGTCTTTGTCTGAAGTGTCTGTCAAATACCTTCACGCCATTGATGCGTAAAGTGCCGTTTTCCATTAGGCTTATGTGAATGTCATCAGCCAGAACGTTTTGCCCATCCTTCTCCCACCTGACGCTGGGCAATGGGCTGCCCATCACATGGCACTGGAGTAGAGCGCTGGAGCCTGAGGCCAGAGTCTGATTGGCTGGGCCCTGACGGATAATTGGGGGGATGAGATCTGATGGGCCTGAAGGATAAACAGCAGAGAGTGTTTGAGAGGAGTGTGTTTGCATCTGTCTGGTCGTCTTACATGTTTTGGCCATTGAAGATCATTCTGACTTATTTACACAACTAGGAAAGATACTGACAGTCAGAGTTAATCACAATTTAAATATAAATTGTCACAAAATATGGAGATATCCTGAAATTATGCCTTTATGCTAGATATGTTTGTGTACTATAAAATGATATTTACACTTCGCCTTTAATACTTAATACATTTTCTTTAATAGGTTTTCAGAAATAGTCACAAAAGTAAAAATAATAGTAAAATATTATAATAATGTCAATAAAGTTGTACTGTCATAGCAAACACCTATAATTAAACTAGCTTTGTGTTTAAGGGCTTAATGGTTTAAAAAATGAAAAGCTGTGTGTGTGTCGGTGTGTGTATAACACTCAGGCAGTTTGTTAATACTAGCATTTCTTTTCCCTCATTTTTGAGATGCCATTTGCTGGGTGGGATAAACGGTAATCCCTGACACTCACCGGTTTCCACTTCCAGCTGAGCTTTGGCAAGGACACTTCCTGCCACACTGATCGCCTGGCAGATATAATACCCAGAGTCCTCGGAGTGAATATCAGAGATGGACAGATCTCCGTCCATGGACACAGAATATCGGCCCAACTGGGATGGAGGTTGGCCGGGGAAAAGCAGCATCTATGATAGAACAGATTCTTCAGTTCAAACCACATCATGGGCAAATTACCCAGTGACTTATGGAGACATTTTATGCTAACTTTTTCTTGCTCTGTTTAAATAGAGTTGCTCTAACATTTCTCTAACTATCCTCCCCAGCTCCTCAAAGCTCCTCCTCCAAACAAAGAAGACATAATGTTACATAAAATTCTCTCACTGAAACAGCTTGTTAGAAGCCATTTTACAGACCACACCCCCTCTGACTGCAACATAACTGTGAACTATCAAACTAAGTGCTCTTTAGCTCTCTGCTGCCCTGCCGGGGGTCTATTTTTAGACTTGAAGCATGTTCTGGATTGCCATTATACTAAACGCAGCGCTTTTGTGGGCTTTGAATGCTCCCATGACACCTGATGTTCCTCAGTGTCAAACAAGCTCCTCCCACCTCTTCACAAGTCACTAGTTTTTACCTCTGAGGAGACTCAACTCTCCCTGGTAGTTTCCCATAATGCCTCAGAAAACATGCGGTTTTGTCAAAGGTCTCAGCTTAAGCAATCTAACACTCTGAATAATCTCTTCAGTGCAATCAGCAATATGCAACTAATCAGCAGCAACGAGGGGAAGTATAATCACCATGAGGCTCCAGGCTTGTTTTCAAGCGCAGGGTGAGTTAATGAGTCACTGATAAACATGCTCTGAGACACAAATAAAACATCTTTACATCAAGAGATCTGCCTTTGATTTCCAATCAGTCTCTTTAAACCCACACATTATACACGCAAAAGCATTGGATAATACTGACTGACAATGGCCACATTTCCACGGACCATATAATGTGATTAAGGCAGTATTGTGATTAAGTTGCAGCTCAGCTTAATCGCTTAATGTAAACACAATACTGTGATTGCATTAATGCAATTATGTACAAATAACCAGTAAATGGCAGTGAAATGTATGGAGTAGTTGTGGTACATCCACGATTTAATCACAGTTCTTATGCCCTGATCTAAGTGCAAATAATGCGATTGCTGCAAGTGGATGAGGCTTGTGCGCAGGTTCGAAAAATGACAGAGCAAGCATGACTTTACAATTGCTTAGGAGATTAGACAAGACACAAGACACACAAGACATCATGCATTCACTGATGATCAAAAACACTTAAAATGTCTTTTAATGATTCTAATCAGTAAAATGCATTCTGTCCATTAAAATGCAAGTAGGTTATATAAACATTATTTCTCTTACTTGCATCATGAGCAATAACAGACAACTGCTTTACATGTAAATGTAGCCAGTGTTAAATCTTGTTAAACAGTGTGACTGCACATTTGAGAACATGCTGGTTAAATTGGCAGGAAGCATAAGTTAAACTCACCTGACTTCCTTCTTTCTGCCAGAAAACTGCTGGAGGGGGGTTTCCCTGCGTGCCACACTGAAAAGTGACAGTTCGTCCTTGGGCAGCGACTTGATTCAGTGGACGTAGATCAATCTGTGGGGGAACTGAAAGCAGAATGGAGAGGCTTTAGAGAATGTTAACTACTTTTTGTTTTTTTCTTGCAGTATGTTTAGAATTTTCTTCATTTCTGTTTATATAACATATACAATTTGGAGAGAAAACAAAATGAATAGCAAAAAAAGTTTGTTCAGATAACGACACGAGCCAGACTCGAACTTATGTTGCCCACATAAGCTGCATATGCACTTGAATATTGTATTGTGTAGATGATGCATTTTCATTTCACAGGATGAAACATTTAATTAGTGACAACTGTTTAAAAAAGCTGCTCTGAAATGCTAGAAAAAATGACTGATTCTTTTCTCAACAGCAAATTCTCAATTTGCTCTCAATGTAGTGTCCCTGTCTAGGAGCCACAACTGAGATGTTACAGAGATCTCATTTGTGATTTTCTTTTCCTACATATGTCTCTGACAACCACAACTCGCTCACAAGGTTTGATTTAAGACACTCCGTACCAATTGCTCTCTGCGATTATTCTATGAAATACTCTATGAAAATACCCATGTGAAAAAATAAATTGCAATCAAGTGTTTTTCCAGCATTGTAGATCACTGATCAGTTAAGTGCTGCCCTCTGAGACTCATCAGCACTGTGATTTTCAGATTAGTGTTTAAGAGCCATTGGGCTTAAAACGTATAGAATCTCCACTCAGCCTAGATTAAAGGAATTAATTAGTCGTGACAGCAAAGCTGATAGCCGGGTGCTGGAGTGTGACGCTCATGCTGGGACAACTGTGACCACAAAGCGCAGAAGAACATCTGTTTTCAGGGCAATCTGACCAATCGCTGGCCGGGCAAGGCATTTAAGGAGACTTCTGCCTGGTTCAACAGTCTGAGGTCTCACAAAAACCAAACAGAACCACGAAAAGCCTTTCTTCGCCCACTCTTTAGTATGGAGCTGAGCTCGGGGCTGTGTGTCTTTGTTTAGATAAGCAGACCGATTCCCTGCTGTTTAGGAACTTCACAGTAGGTTTGTTCACTCAGCGCATCAGGCTCAAGTGAGAGAAGAAGTACGAGAGCGTGAAAAGCAGACTGGGAGTAAAGCGTGAGGATGCGACTCATCCGTGTTGTTTCTCCATTTTCACTTTTTCATTTTTTGACGTGACTACACGCTCCCACACAAATAACAGCTCATGACGAGAAGTCATAAAGGATTACTGACACTGAAGTGGAGTAGTGAGGAGAAGTTACTGGAGGGTCTGACAGAGGTTTCTTCAGACTTCAGGTGACTGTCGTTGTATGTGTCAGCTTTAGACGGCAAAATAATGAGGTACGGACGGAACGTTGCCATGTGGAATTATATTCCGGAGGGACAGCTCACCTGAAAATAAAACCCTTTCATCATTTATTTACCCTTATACCATATCAAACCTATATGACTTATGTCACACTGAAACTTGGCAGAAAAAGCGGCCATAATATTTATCAAAAATGTAAGAAAATCAACCAGAAGCATAAAATGGCAGAATTTTCATTTCTTAATGAAAAAACCATTTCTTCAAAAGCAACAACATCAGATTGCACCAATTTTAATGGTTTTAATACAGGGTAAATTTTTGATGATCAAGGGAACAGAATGTGTTTGACTGGGTAAAAGCCCTCATGCAAATGGCCTCTCATTGTGTGCACCGGTCTGATGACTAACATCAGATATGTGTGGTCAGTCAGTAATCTTCAGTGCATTATGTCACTGATGCTGTGATTTCGGTTCTGGTGCGCCAGTTGAGAACATGCGAGGTGGGATAGTGACAAGCATCTGCTGAGATGATCAGAGAAGACAATGTTCCCCTGACAGCCACGAGCCCCATCAATCACAGATGAATCCAGGTGTTCTCATAACATCACACAGGATGTGGAAGCTAACAGGCTGAATGCTTAACTATGTTGCTATAACTTTCTGAAAGAAGAATCCTCACACTTTTACTGTGTGATCTGTATATTTTTTATTGTCTTTTTTTTTTAGTAAAAATAGAACCAGTCACACATATATGGGGCTGATTTTTGTGTACACACTTTCCACACACAGGGTACAAAAAAGGGCCTGAAAAAGTCTTTTAACACATGGGCAGGAAAAAGGAAGTGATTAACCTTTACAAAATGCAGCTTATCCACCATAGGCAGGCAAACTCAACACTGCGATCTGCTTTATATTTATTGTATACGAGTTTTGCAATGTGCCAACTAATGATCTAAATGGCCTGCAATTATTTTGTGTAGCCGCTTGTAATTGCAGTTACTTTTATTATCTTGGCAGCTTTATTGCCATTTTTATTGATGTGGACAGAAGAAAATGTCAACCCATATTCAATCTTACATCTTCTTCACTGGAGCCAGAACTCACATATGCTTCTATTGTGCCGCATTGTAGCTTGATAGCTAGAATATAATGTAACCAATCAAAAGCATAAGGACATATCAACTGAACTGAGCTTAAAACTAAATGTACTTCTGTCATATCGGTTGTATAATGTGATAGTCATTCACTTCTTAAAGCATTAAAATTGTTCATGTGTCGATGTTATTAACGGCAGGGTGAGCCGCAGCTCAAAATGTCATATTTCATGGGCTATTTTCCCTGTGGTATCTGATGGCAGTATCAGAGTAATGACTTCGAAAGCCTTTTTTTCGGTATCTACACACCATTTCTATCATACCCACAATGCAGTTCACATAAAACAGCCACTTACTGAGCCACCTTGTGGGGAGTGACAGTGTGCGGTGAAGAGGAAGGAAGAGCTGCTGTGGATGAGATGATGAAGGGCAACAAAACATCAAGGCAAATGAGACAGAAAATTCACAAATGAAACATCAAGAAATGGCCCTGAGTCAGAAAATGGAACGAGCGAGAGACAGGAAAGAGAGGGGGGGAAAGAGAGAGAGAGAGAGAGAGAGAGAGAGAATCTCATCTTAATTCAGCCTGGCAAAATTACTGGAGGATGAATTGAATCAGGGCTGCTACAGCTGCTTTCCTGACTTGTGCCAGTTAGATTCTCTTTCAGTTCTTCCTCCGGTTCCTACATGTGAGCAAACCATGTGGTCCATGCTGCCACGTTCTGTTAACACTGCCTCTGCACTCTGTCAGTCTGCATCTTCATATAACAGCTGTCAGATACAGTAATCCATACTCTTTAGCATAAGCACCACATACACGCTCTGTTCCAAAACCTCGCAAGCTGCCTACAGAAGCAGCATTTTTAAAGCGTTTTAGGCAAACTTGCCTAACTTTCGAAAGTTAGACAATCCCAGAATGCATTGCAGTCAGGAATAACTAAATCCAAGATGGCAGACATGACCAAACAAATAAAAAATTAGTAAATAATAACTTTTAGGTCTAAACTAAAAAGTTTTTATTGTTTAATCTGCTCTTTAGTGTGATGTTCTCATCTTAGCAACATGCTAACATCAAGCTTTATTGTAATCAACTTTAAATCTAGTCTCTCATGCCCCCCACAAAGTAGTTCACTAGATTATAAGATCAGCGCTAATGTTTGAGTAGGAAATGCTTCCATCTGACTTCACACAGATTAGACTGATTCCACCTGACAAATTCAAATGACTGTTGAGACTAGCACCAGATATCTTTAATGGAGTTGACGAACATGAGCAGCGTGAAGCTAAGAACATAAACTCTTTCTGATTTATATTTCATGCATGCTGTGTGGTGTCAAAACACTCGTTTTACCGTGGACCTGTAGCACGGCGGAGGCTTCCGTTTTGCCCACGCTGTTTTCTGTGACACATGTGTATGTACCCTCATCCTCCGCTCGCACCCGTATCAGACGGAGGGTGTTGTCACTGCGGATCTCAAATCTATTTAGCCAAGAAAGAGAAAACAGACATTGGTCGTCTAGTGTATAATAAGCAACATCACACCTTCCTCCTACACATCCTCCTGACTGTATACTTGTACAACAAAGAAACGTTCCTTTGTGACTTCACAATACAAGCCTTTGTTTGCACCCTATTGTATTTTATAATCCTTTATACCAAATGTTATTCCATTTTGGAGGATTTCACTTTGGACATCTTGGGAAGGCAAATATTTAGCCATACAGGAACAGCCCCTATATACTTTAATGAGAAAACACCAAAATCTTAAAAACTACAGGATAGTGATAAGACTTCTCCTTACACTGTCTTTGACACAGCCTGCATCTGTCATATAAGCTCAACAAGTTCAGAGCACAGTTTTGACAAAGCACAAATTACTGTGACATATTTTCTGCTAACATGATTTTATTTTGCTTTTATATTAACATTTCCTTCTGTCTGCTGTTGTGTAATTAAACAAGACTTTATTGCTCTTTGTGACTGGAAACAATTATACAGAAAGGTCAGTTTAATGTTTATTTGCCTTTCTAATGATCTTTCTCTTCTGTAATTCAACCGTAATGGCAACAGAAAATTGATTCTCCATTAACTAATTTAACTACTATATAAAACGTCATTAAGCTGGCATTTGAGATGCAAAAAGCTAGCATAAGGTTGCTAAGTGGAATCTGACCTCCCCCGTGGAAGTTCTCCCTGGTCTCTGTTCCAGCGAACAGTTGGAGCCGGGTCTCCGTGCACCTCACATATAAAGTCAACGGTCTCTTCAGCCAGTACAATCTGATTCACGGGTCGGCGAATGAATACTGGTCTCTCTACAGCCACAAACACAAACAAACCCAATTAAATTTCATTTAGAACCAATGTGCATTCAAAGCAGCTTTACAAACAACATTTCAGTAGAATGTCTTCAGTACAAATACATACACATTCTTAGTGTCATTTTCACTTTTGCAATTCCAAAAACAAACTGGGAAATTGATTTTACCAAACAC
Organism: Yasuhikotakia modesta; assembly: GCA_036877545.1. Lineage (NCBI taxonomy): Eukaryota > Metazoa > Chordata > Actinopteri > Cypriniformes > Botiidae > Yasuhikotakia > Yasuhikotakia modesta. The sequence goes on from JBAJNP010011468.1 coordinate 10,517, forward strand.
CACCAGTTCGGCTGGATCACTGTCTCTCTCGCCCACCATATTGGTGCCCACGCACACGTACATGCCTGCATCACTCTTTCTGGTGTGAGATATTATCAGTTTACCACCACGCATCTAAAAGAAAAACAAAATCACACAATTAGCGCCCATTATCAGTCAAACCCACAGGAAAAGTTAACTAACTAAAGAATCATCTAGTGCATTGTAAAAAGAAATGTCTCTATAAGGTCCTTGTTACCTTATAGAGACATTTCTAACTGATCTGACCCCACGACTTTCACTTTTTTAAAATTTATTCAAATGTTTAGGCATTTTATTCATAAATAAAAGACCTCATTTTAATGTTATCACATGAAGCACATTTTATCACATGAAGTTTTTTCACAAAACAATATTTACAATTTGGTTCTTCCAAGGCTTTTAGTGTTGACATGGCAATGTTACAAAAGAACAGAGCCCGCAGACCTAAACCCCAGATGAGAATTTGCATTTTTGAGCCACGGGCTACCAAAGGAAAATGTTACTGCTTAGAGGTTGTTTTTGTATAATGCAAAATAAACTTCTCAAAGTATAAACTTTGTCTCAGATGTTTCTTCCACAATTCGCTGAAATAAAGAAATACAATTGGAAGAAAATTAAATCTTGTAGGAATTTAGTGAGAAATGTTTGAGTTCTTTTTGAAGTCTTTTTTAATTAATCTCAATGCCGTCTGAGAGAAGCCACTGAGATTTAAAAGATGTCTCATTGGACGGGTTTATAAATTGACATAATGACCAAATAGCTCTGCAGAAAGACTTGTGTCTGTCAACAGTGATGTCATTTAATAAAGAAAAACAGAAAGTGACCTCATCCACCAGTCTGAGATTGCTGGTTGCTGAGATAAATCTCTGTTGCACTACAACCTATTGCAATCAGCATTCTCAGATCAGCTCTACACCAACATCTCACTTTCTGCTACTGACTTACAGAGATCCTGCCATCCTTGTCATTGACACGAACATTGTTCCTCTTCCAGGAGACGGTGGGCTCAGGGTGACCCCGGGGAGGGACACACTCCATCACAGCAGGCTCTCCGGCTGCCACCACCACATCATTGGGAGGCTGTCGGAAATCATCTCTGAGAACTGTGAGAGAGCGAGACAAGCGTTAGGTGTGATGTTTAGCTTCAGATTTTTCATCTTCTCCCTTGTGTGAGGTGTTTGTTGATCTTCACTGAGGAATTGCGAGTCAGACATGAATTTAAATTTCTGTGCCTTACATTTTCCTTCTCAGCTGTCCTGAAATCTCCTGTGTTTCTTTCTGCATGTTAATCCAGAGTTTATTAATAATAAAATGTTTTTATAACATTGCATTCACATTTAAATACAGCTGAATAATTGACTACACAAAGGAATGCATCACGAAATCTGAGCTAATTGTTTTATTCTCTAGCTGCCCATGTCAACAATGGCTGTGTGTTGACCTTACCAAGCATCTGTGTTAATGGCAGACGCATTGAACTTTGCCCGTCTCTGTTCTCTTCCTATGTTTCTCACTGAGAACGAACGCTGCATTTCCTGCCGCCTGACTTGGCAGGGACCGTTACCCATAATTCCCTGCTGGTGATTGACACATTAAAAATGCGACCCCTGGCCTATGGCAGCAGCTCTAGGGGGCCCTTTGAGTTTTACACATCAAAGGTTGAGCTCCTTTAGCGCTGCAGACACTCACCAGCCGCTGGCACCGAGCCTCACATAAAACATAATGCCACTCGTACCCTCGTCTCAGTGAAACATACATGCATTTTTGAGAAACCTGTACTGATGTCCACCAATTAATTATCAGTCTGACAGCTGGTGTCTCTTTCCCACTTATCTGTTAAACACTTTGTGCAAGAGTTTTTTCGATTAACTCTGCAATTATAAGGTATAATCTCACCCTCGTCATTGGCTAAAAATGAAAACGGAATCAGGCAGAGCGTGAAGCATGAAAATTAATGCAAATAAATAAATTCAACCATAGATTCATAATTATGATATGACCTCTAAGGCGGGTCTTCTGCATTACCAAGTCTTGGCCACACCATCCCTTGGCTGACCTTTCTAAATACAATGACTTGTGATAATTACTTATAAATATTCATCGAAATGTCATGTTATTGGTGATATCCAGAGCTGTGAGAGTTCAATTCTCTTTGTTAGTTAAACTTATCCTCATCTCCTGTCTATGAATATTCATATCTGCCAAGCTGGGACAAATGGTGTGGGTCTGTCATTGAGCAGGAAGTGTCTCAGATCTCACATTAGGATTTGAAATGGTCATCTGCCAGTCTGTGTACTCAGAACCCCCCCACCACATCAATGACCAGCAGCAGCACCGCCAACACAATCTGTCGCATTCCTGCTCAGTCAAAACTTCTTAACAGTAATTTACCAGATAAAGTCCATTAAATAAAGACAGCTTGACCTTGTGGTGGGCGGCGATCGTTAAGGCTTTTTCATTGGCCAGTGCCAACAGCAATATCTGAAAATCAGTGACTATAACAGAACTGTTATACTTCTATGCAATAAACATGATATATACTGTATTCATATCTATACATTATTATGTATACATTGCATATATACATGAATGTATGCATGTATAAACACACACACACACAAACAGAAATAACATTTATTTGACAACAATTTATAACTATTATATTAAAATTTTAGTTCTCCTTCTCCTTAGTTTATTATAAAAACTATTATAATAAAATTCAGATTTTATTTCCGAAAAATAGTTCATAACTTTCCTTTGTTTAACAACAGTAGTCAGTTTGACCACAAGTCCAAAAATTATATTTTTATACTGAATAAAATCAGTTTATTTTATGTGCATTCAAGTATGTGAAGCACATTTTAAGGTTACCTGAAAATATGAAAATATCCCTTAATCTCAACATTGATACAAGGGGGATTTTATGTTTTTGGCTATTTTTAGCCACTGCTGAAAATCTCAAAACATATCAACCACATACAGGTCGTTACTAATAATCATTTGCATTCATTTTTATTTTTAATTTGACAAATGATAACAAAAACAACAAAATTCATCCCCCATGGCTAAGATGGAGTAGAAAACTGACTAAAAAATTACTCAGTTGTCCTTTTCCCCTTTGGCTGTAAAAGCTGCTGACTCCCTAGCTTGGCTGCTACTGCTAAATGAACGTCCACTCATTCCCTTGGGCCATTTTCCATGAAAGTGTATAAACAAAGCAGAGGCCTCCATAGTGTATAAAAGCATATCTAAGACAGGGATACAGTAAGCGATAGAGTGCAGATATTGCAAAAAAAATACTAACAGACTAAGCAAAATACAGCACAATCTGCCCATTCGGCCAACTCATCTCACCTCCTAAACACCCTCCAGATCCAAATCGGACAAAACATGCCCACTCTGGTAACGAAAACTAAGTTGGCACCAAGGGCGAATGGTGGCCCCCGCCGGAACTGTATAACCTCATTCGTGTCATACAAACACATATGCATGCATGAGCTTTGAAACAGGCAGTGGGCGCACACGTCTCGTCCCCTGTAGTCCGCTGTGGTGGCCGTCACCTCTCGAATGCAATGTAACTCACAGGAGGCGTATGCACAAACCAGGACAAGGACAGCCTGTTCCCAAACAGCCCCCAGCATGTTGCATTTTTCAGGAGATGAGTCATGTGTAATTCATAAGGTCTGGTTAAGGAAAGAGAGGGGAAAATAGTGTCACCGTTTACCTACAGCTGGCCAGCCCGCACAAAGCCTGTAAGTGCCCTTAGCGATACCACATGCCTTGTGATAGGATGGAATGATACACGCTTTGGCACTGACAATGTTTATCCCTTTTGGCTGTCTGCGCAGGAAGCTTTTTCTTTCTGCTCTTGTCCTCTACACGTTAGGAAAGAAGCGTGATGTTTAGTCATCTTGGAAGTGATTGACGTGAGCCGAGAGACTCATTAGCTACAGCTGAAAGCTCGGCTGGGTCACATGACCGGCAGAAAACATTATGGTCACTCTTTAATTCTGCTTGGCTAACTTCCACCCTGAGCAGACCTTGCAGAGCAGAATCATTATCAGCCTTTACATATGCTGTAAAAGCCAATTACCTCAGCTGCTAAAATGATTTATGGTAATAATCAACTTGAATTAGGAGGAAATATTCTCCTTACATATTAGCTGTGGCCAGAAGGTTCAC
>JBAJNP010011469.1:0-14718 GCA_036877545.1 Yasuhikotakia modesta
GAGGATTTGATGCCAAATAATATACTTTATTATCAGAGATATAAAGCTGAGGCAGTCTGTAGAACCTCTCTGTCTGGCTTTCCGTTCCATGTTGTTTATACAAACGGAAATCAAAATTGAGAAATAATTTGTAAATGCTTTTTTTTAAATTTTAATCTTTTTAGATTTTAATAATGCAACCTTTTAAATTGTTTAAAATTATGTCTAAAAATATAATGTTCTAAATGTTAAGGATTTTTTTGTTGTGGCCATAACACACTGGTAGAATGGTGTTTACAAAATAAGGTTACAGCAGTAAAAATTTCTAGGAGGTATACAGGTCAGAATGACTTCATCCATCTGCGGCCAGAGGACCAATCACTAGGCTCTCACACTGCTCTGCTGTGATTATGGTCTACTCTTCCTTAAGTCTCTTCCACAGTATGGTGACTGTAGCACACAGAGCTATTCAGTCTCTGCAGCACACAGAGCTTGCATAGCTTCTTCCAAGCCGTTACGGTTACTGCCAAAAATGGGGCGCATACTATAATTCTGGGCTATTCAATTGGCGGCCCTCAATACACAGTGTATGCACATTACGTTACATACACACCTGATTTCAATGCTCGTGTTCCAAAATACAACATTTGGGGTCCTATATTGTTGTTGTTTCAGAGTCCCTTCCTTTGTCCCACAGCAAAATTAAAAATAGTTTAGTACTAGTAATTGTTATAATAACAATTATAACAGTAATAATTTGTGTACACTGTTTCTGTTAGTAATTTACTGTTTTAAGTGTCCATTTCATTATAATATTTAGATTTATCATAGATAATTGAACGTGCACATGAATTTTAAGTTTGACACATCTTTGACACATTTCAGCATTTAAAATGTACATGAAAGTAACACAATAGTTACTTTCCCTAGTAACTACTTACTTTTATAATTTGTACTTAAAATAAAATATAACTCTGTAACTAATTCAGTTACTTTTTGGGAGAAGCAACTGTAACTAATTACTTTAAAGAAACATTTCCAACACTGGTGTCATATAATAGGTGCTGCAGGGCCTCACCTCCCATCAAATTTTCTTTATCAAAAAATTAAAAGCTATTTAAGCAAGATGTGGTATGTAACATAGCACAGTCTAGAGACACCCACTAAAAAATGTATGTAATTAGGGGAGGGGGGCTGTAACGATTGCTCAGGAGACGCAGGATCCATACACAGCAAAACTTTATTTAACACAAGGTAAACAAACAGGCAAGGGTCAACACCAGCGAACACACAGGTAAACCAAGAGCGTAAAACAACGTCTAGGCAAGGGTCAGGGCAGACAGCTAGCAACAGGGATATCCAAACATACAGGCAGGGTCAAAAAGGCAGGCAGCAAGAATCCAAAAATGAGGGACAGTCCAAGATAATACACAGAAATACACAATCCAGGGAAATGCTCATAAATGTTCGCTATAGTGGCAAAACCAAACAGGTGTTTAGATTAGGGTCATGGGAATTGTAGTTTGTTAGTATTCTGGAGAGGGCTCCTGCTGGTGGCAGCTAGCTAACGGCTCCCGACGTGAGGATCAGCCCTGTGCTGGGTCTACCATGAGGCCTAGGTGCTGGCCGATCTGGGAACTGTTGTTGGAAGTCCTCGATGAGGGAAGGATCCAGGATGTCGCTGTCTGGAACCCAGGACCTCTCCTCCAGACTGTATCCCTCCCAGTCGACCAGGCCAGGGAAACAATGGTGGTTGGAAACCCAGTTTGCATTGAAATGGGGTTAGGTTAGTGGCTGGTTTGCAGATGGAATTTTGTGCGTATTCTGCCCATAAGAGATAGCAACTCCAATCTGACTGATTGTTATGACAGTAAATGTGTGAGAAAGTGGGTGAACTCCTGGTTTAACCTCTCATCTTGCCCATTGGATTGTGGGTGATACCCTGAGGTGAGACTGACATTGATGTTCAACATCTTGCAGAATGCAGACCAGACTCTAGGTGGACTAGGTGAGACCAGGGACGCTGTGGAATAGGCAGGGGCTGGAGTAGGCCTGCAGGAGAATGTTGAGGAGATTTTGAAATATTGCAACCTTCACAGTTCTTGACAAAGTCTATAGTATCAGCTTGCATTGAAGGCCACATCAGAACTTATTGGGTAATAACTGGAGAGTGGCTGTGATACCTGGATGACTGGAACTGGGCAAGGAGTGGATTTGATTGAGTACTTTAGTGCACAGAGTTTGGGGCACATAAGTGAGGTTATCTGGACATTTGGATGGTGAGGGAACTTGAGACTGGGCCTAATCTCAGTCATGAGGTCCCATTGGATGGGTGAAATGACAAGATGGGCAGGAAGAATGTTTTCTGAGGTAGGATGAGCACATTCAGATTTGTGTTGTCTTGAGAGGGCATCAGCTTTAGAGTTCTGAGAGCCAGGTCTGTATGTTACTTGAAAGTTAAAACGTGTAAAGAGCAGAGCCCAGTGTGCCTGGCGGTAATTTAAACGTTTCGCTGACCTGAGGTATTCAAGGTTTCTGTGATCTGTGAGGACTGTAAATGGAAGCTTGGACCCCTCGAGCCAGTGTCTCTATTCTTCAATGCCAACTTCATGGCAAGCAGCTATCTGTTCCCCACATCATAATTTTGCTCTGCAGAACTTAGTTTATGGGAGAAAATGTGGGGAACATCCTGGGTGGATCACCGTGTCTATGGGAAAGCACAGCTCCTACTCCTGTACTGGAGGCGTCAACCTCAACCACAAATTCTCTCTCTGGGTCTGGATGATGCAGAATAGGTGCAGAGGTGAAACGCTCCTTTAACTTCTGAAAATAATTGATTGCTATAGGAGACCAAGACAAATGGTTAGTTCCCTTTTTTACCATGGCTGTTAAAGGGGCTACAACCATGCTAGAGTACCTTATGAAGTGGCGGTAAATGTTAGCAATCCCCAAGAAGCATTGAAGTTCTTTCAGGGTTTTTGGTTAGGGCCAGTTTGGCACAGAATTGAGTTTCTTCTCCCCCATAACGACCCCCTCTGGTCTAATCACATAGCTTAGGAATGAGACCTGGGTAGAGTGAAATTCACACTTCTCAAATTTTGCATATAGTTTATTGTCGATGAGACGTTGTAGCACTAACCTCACATGGTGAATGTGATCACATAGGTTGTCTGAGTAAATCAGGATATCGTCTAAAGTATATAAACAATTACCCATCGATTGATCATGGCTCTGAACACATTGTTTATAAAGGCTTGGAAGCAAGAAGGGCAGTTTGCCAGACCGAAGGGCATTACCACGCATTCATAGTGTCCCGATGTAGTAGAAAAAGCTGTCTTCCACTCACCCCCCTCACGTATACGGATGAGATTTTAAGAGGAGAGGTAGATGGTCAGATGAAGCCCTTCTGCAATTCTTCCTGTATGTAGCTCTGCATGGCTTTGGTTTCGGTTGGGAAAGGGGGAAAATACGGCCCTTGGGGATCTCTGTTTTGGCCACTTTGTATTTAAAAAAAAAACATACTTTTTGAACACTATATGCACAAAATTTGGTATTATGCAGATAAAAATTTGGCATCTGCAGACAAACGATTGACCCAGCTGTTATAGTACACTGTGTCATTGAATTCAGTAGCAAGAGTGCAAAAATGGATGAGGCTGTATATTCACAAACATTTTGTGTGTTGACAAAATTGATACATCATTGCAGACATAACCTGAGAGTGCATGCACAGTTTTGACATAGTGCCACATAATGGTTCACATATTTTAGAAGCTCATGCTAAAAAGTAATTTTGGAGGATATACTCATTTAATGTAATTGTTTTGTTTTAGCCATGTTTCTGTCAAACGGCACATCTAGGCTGTGATCTGGGATTATATCATTAACAAGAGCTCTTTTGTGAAGAGATCTAATGATGCCTAGTTAAGCCAGTCTGTCTGCTTTTTGACCTGAGTTAGTTAAGTGTTACTAGCTTTTAAGCACAATCAATAAAGACTACTTGGACATCTAGTTTAGTGATGACGCTCTACTATGTTGTTCGTTACCACAATTAGACTGGACTTAAATTTGAAATTTGTTGAATGTTTTAAAAGTTGAGTTTCATATGTTGCCATTGGGCATTCAGTTATTACAGTGAGCATTAAACTGCCTCCACGAGGCAAAGGCACATTTTGAAGATGCAAAATTCCCGGGTTGTTTGTAGTTGGAAAAATTTTGTATTATATGAAATTTTATTTTTCATTTTGTTACCCTGATTGAAAACTGTAAAGTAGCCTAGTAAAATAGACTAAGTGTTCTATGTTTGTAGGTATCTTTTGTGCAGGGCCATAAAATGTTAATCTAATACTAATCTACTGCATTGCATTTGATCTGTCATTATAGTGTTTTAAAGGTTTGTTTTTGTTTCAGGGAAGGCTTTCGTTTCTCCTCTCAGGAAGCCGCTTCTAGTTTTGGAGATGACCGTTTGCTGGTTGAAAAGTTCATTGATAACCCAAGACACATTGAGATTCAGGTACTTTCTGGATAAGCTCACCTCACCCTATGCACATTTTCTGAATTTGCTTTCGGTTTTTAAATAAACTAATTTCATCAAAGCATGTTAAAGTCATGGATAAAAATTGTGGTACTCTTACCTAATTCTGTTGCTCTCAATAAGACTGGAAGAACCATGACCTGAGGACCCATCAGTATGTAACGAATCTTGCAATGTTGGTGTAGACCCATGAATGAGGAGTCAGATTGACTAGGAGAGGTCTGTTTGACAGGAGAGGTGTACTATATATTTTGGGCATAAAAAACTATGAGGTGCACAATGTATTTTGAGCGTACAAAAATAGGCAAAAAATTCCGTAGGCTTCCATAGTTCTGAGCCCTGCGGCACTCATGGCAACAAACTGGAATCAGATAAATTCCATAGACTTCCATAGTACTGAGCCCTGCGGCACTCATGGCAACAAACTGGAATCAGATAAATTGATTTAAAATGATTTCAGCCATGCCAGTGCAGTTCCATTTATTTGTTTATTAAGAGAATGCTGTGGTGAGTGTGTCTATCTAGTCAGCTGTGCTAAGGATGAGTAGCACTAGAAGAGAGATACAGCCACTTGTCAGGCATCAAGAGCAATCGTCACTCTGATCAGAGCAATCTTTGTACTGTCATATGATATAAACACTGGAAATTCTCATATACCATTTCAAAAAGGAAAGAACATTTTTGTGAGGACAATGTCTTTTCAATTATTGTTGAAATAAAAGGTAAATTTGACAGGGCTCTGTAATTTACTACAGAAAGCACCTCTTTCAGCAACCCGGTAGGTATAGGATTTAGCATACATGTTGTTGTCTTGTTGAGTTCATATTTACCTGCTAAATGCCCAAATGTTACCTGTAATAGAGATTGACTGGAATTGTTCCTTGGGCAATATGATGTATGTGGTGTGATTGTGTAGCTGTCAAGTGCATATTTGATTTTTGTATAGCGTTTTTTTTGTAAATTAAGCTGCTGCTCTAAAAGATATAAAATGTTCTCCTTCCATGCTGTACGGAAAACCTTTAGTTTTTGTTTATGCATCAGTTATGCTCAGTGTTTTGGGTTACTTTTTTAGGTATGCTCGTTGTACCGCAGCTGCTGTCTTTTATCTAAAATGTATTAAAGAGGGAATTTTTGTGAATAGACATTTGTATCAAAGCACATCTAGGTTATAATCCTATCATCAACAAAGCTTTTTTGTAGAGAAAGACCTTATATCCAGCAAACCTTGTTTGTCTGCAATATGTAGTTTTTTAAATTAGTTTAACATTAATTAAATTCCATCTGAATTGTTTATAGAGTTGTATTTACCAATCCTGGGGACAGGCAGTTTCTGTATTATGATATCTAGATGATTCTGTGTCTTATAAATTATGTCTTCTGTGATACTTGATGGCTAGATATTTGGTTAGGCCAGTCTGTTCTCTTTCTTACCTAGGCCCCAGTTAATCAAGCATTGGTAGTATTAATAGCAGATTTCTAGATAGAAGAGCAGCGCCATCCTAAAAGGGATGGAGGCCATACATTTTCAACAGGTTGTGTCTACCCCAAAAATGTTTGGGTTGCACGTTTTGTTCAATAGAATTTTACATAACTAGAGCACTTTTAAAAAGTGTACATAACAAGTGGTTACATCACTGAATGTGGAAAACTGCTCTGAAATTTTATTTGTGTGAATGGTGATTTGTACCATATATGGACCTTACATCCAAAGTCAAAAGCCCTATCATTCTTACTGCCCTTGACTAGTTGACAAGTCTGGGTGTGTGTCTAATTCTAAAATCTTTGTCAACCTAACATAATCTCTGCATTTATCACATGTGAAAGCCTCACATGAAAGCCTCATTGTTGACAGATAAGGCTACACTAAACACATGCCAAATGGTGCATGTAACAAAAACAGAAGATGACATGACATTTTTTTACTTTACTTTACCACAGTTGTTTGATGAACTTGAAATGGATGAAATGCAGAAGAGAGTTAACACGAAATATAAGTGAACCAGACAGTAGAACTGTTACATTTAACACCTTTTAGACAATTTAGACACCTATGAGTAATGAAAAAATAGAGTAGTAAAAAAAGAGATTTAAAGCGAGGCTAAGCATAGGTACAAACACAAACCACTCCCAGCAAGGCAGACAGAAACCAGAAATGTTCTGCTCTACCATGATCATGGGGTACTAACAAAGTGACTTGGCATAACCTTTTTTTCTCTAATATTTTATTTCACAAACAGCAAACTGTTTAGGAGAGCCTTTTGTTCATAAACTGCTAGGTGTTGCACCAGTATCTGCTTCACACTGCTTGTTTGGTTGAAATACATATTAGGTCTACGTATTGCAAAAATGCAGTCCCAGGAGTTAATTTTCTCTGAAACATCGTTAGCCAATCAAAACAGACATTTAGAATAACTGTTCATGTACAGCGTCCGGTCTATGTGAGATGTGTGAGATGCAGTGTAACTCTGTCTGTAGCATAAATTTAAAAGTAAGGGTAGAAACTTTAACTTTAGCCTATCTTGCAAGCATTACACATACTACTGGAGTAGCCAGTTTCCTTTATGCATACAAATAACCTTGTATGTCTTTGTTGACAAAATGTGTAATTGAGTTACAGACCCGCTTACCACTTTCACTTTCTTTGAAGTGGATAAAACCCCCCCATTTTATAAATTGAGGGTGGCCACATCTTTTTGTTTTAGATTCTGCTGTAAGAGGACAAAAAAGGAGTAGAAGCACATTACATTTTTACCCCAATAAATGACAATCGGTTGGTAGGTGTTTTCCTGCAAAGGTGACCTTGCTCTTATCATCTTTTGTGTAAGAGAAGGCATGATTTAACACCAGTTGTACACTAAGCAGAGCGATTTGAACTGACCTCCGAGTCTCAACGACATTCTAATGCAAAGCAAGAACAGCATAAAGATCTGCTCAATGTTAAGTCTATGGAATTTCCCCCCCCACTTTGTACTTTTGTATGCCTTAAAAAACATTGAACACTCGCTTTTAAAACAGACCTCTCCTCAAAAAGTTGATCGATTTGATCCCTGATTAATGTGTCTGGGACAAATGATGTACCCAAGTTTTGTCTAAGAAAGAAGTGTGCAAGAGAGTAATAATAATGCTTTGCAAGCACCACTAATAGGAAAGCTGAATACAATGGAAATCTTATGTAAGGTGTGCATTGCAGAGATTCAGCCTTGCATGCTTTTGGCATTGTGCCATCAAATTTATTTGACAACCTTTTTTAGTGTATCAAAACATTTAGATTATTTTGTTGGGAGTGTTCCTAGATAATGCACACAATTTCAAGCAGTTGTAAAATGTTACCACAAAGTGAATACAAAAGGGCATATGCATATATACCACTTTTAAATGATTTATGTAAGCATAACACAGGCCTGCTCAGAAAGTACAGTATATGGCATGTGGCAGACTTCATTCTTACTGGGGTGCCAGGAACATATCTTGCTTGTTCCATCTCATGTTTTTGAAGCTGCTGTCACAAATGTTAATGAGCTGACTGAAACTGTGATATTCTATATCAGTTTGTGTGAGAAAATTGTGTTTCCACCAAAGGTTTATTCCTGAGTAATCAAACCCATGTAAGGAACACCTCGTTGGCTCAATGACTGTATCAAATGGTGTGGGTAAAGGTATTGCGTGTCTTTATGCCTGTGAAGTCATATAGGGTTCTGTCCATCTTCTCTCATCTCCTCTTCCCAACAGTTTTTTTCACAACTCCATGCAACCCAACCCCATACACTGTACCAGACATAAATAACTGATTAGTCACACTAAACTGAAGTTATAGTTTTTAATAAATGCAAAAACAGCAGAATGAAAACAATAAGCTGCAAATTGCAATTACTGATGTTTTCCCCCACAACAGGTTTCACTCATTTTTCTAAACCCAGAACCCAAGGCGTTGTGAAATAATCTTGCCAGCATGTCAGTTTTTTATTTAAAAAAGCTCTGAGATTAAAAACCATTTTAGTGAATTGTTTATTTAATCATAAAATAAGGAAAAATATATTGCATAGCAAACTGTTGCTGTCTCCTCTCGGTGAGTCATTATGTGAGAGATGATGATTATCAGTAAGCAAGATACTATTTTTACACTGTCCTATGTTAATTAATGTTAACTTTGGATAAAACACATTTTAAGATGGGGAAATGACAATTTTATCATGCTTCATTGTCAGCAGGCCTCCTATCCGCTTGTGCTTTTAAGAGCAAAACAACATTTTATGTTTAAATTTCGGGATTAAAATAAGTTGGAAGCCGATACTATCTTCACAAGCAGCGCATTATCATAGAGAACATTAGAGCCTTTCACACAGGTCTTGTGTCTTTTGAGAGTAAGCTCAGCACAATCTACCCCCCTAAATTCAAGCCCTATAATCATAACGAGTAAATCTGTATTGTCACCAGTGGCGATCTCAGCAAAAATATTACTCACAAATGAATATTTTGCAGTCTGGAGCCCTGAAACCTGATGAAATTCAAGTTTTAAGTTGAGCTTTATTGTCATTCCGCTGCATGTGTGGGCTTATAGTGAAACAAAATGTTGTGTCTTGCAAAATCACAGTGCTACACAAGAAAATGTAAATATACAAATACATCCCTAGACAATTTTGGACCTATACATACTGTTAAACCTATACATGACACCCTTACTGAGGGGGGTATCCTAACTTTACTTGTACTATAAATGGTTAACTAGGGGCATACACATAACCTAGGACAGGCAATACATGTGCTAAAATAATTGTGCATGAAATTGTAGCCAACACGGACTGACTGAGGTCTTCAAGTTAGAAAATCCAGGATCTAATTACAGAGGGAGGTGTTTAGGCCCAGCAGGTTTAGTTTGTTTAGAGTTGTTGTGGGATAATCGTGTTATGCTGAGCTTAAGTCGATAAACAGCATTCTGACAGTCTTTATTTTCTAGGTGGTAAACAGCCAGGTGTAGGGTGGATAAAAAATTGCATCATCTGTAGAGTGGTTTGCATGGTATGCAAACTGGAGCGTATCGAGTGTGTTGGGGATACTGGATTTGACATTGTACTTGTTTAATCTCTCAAAGCTCTTTATGATTGGAGTCAGTGCTATGCAATGGTAGTCATTGTAATCAATAAAGAACAGCAGCACATTTTAATCTGTTAATGTAAGTATCAAACAAATCTATCTGATTCTTATTACCATAAAACATGTAACAACATGCAAGGACAGACTTTTTTCAGCCTGTGCTTTTTTAACTGATTAACAAACAACAGAAGCAAATAAAAATTTACTAACATGAATATAATTTAATCAGAGAATTAATGTGTTCTTATTTTGTTTTGTATTCTAAAAACTAAAAACATACATCAGTTAAAACAACAATAACCACTGCAAAATAACTACTTAACTACTAAAACAATTTCTGTGCATATCAAGACACCGTGCCATCTCCACCTTGAACAGCTAGTACACTCAAAGATTGCTATTGTGCAATAGTGTTTAATAATGTTTTTGTTAGGCAATAGATACTTATGCAAATATATATTTATACAGTTGTATTATATAATGTGCATATCTCCGCATAACTTTCCCTTTTTCTTTTCCATGTACTTAATGTACAGTTTTATTTCCACGTTTCTTTTTATTTTTGTTTCTTTTTGCATCTGCAGGTGTTGGCAGATAAGCATGGCAATGCTTTGTGGCTGAACGAGAGAGAGTGCTCCATTCAGAGAAGAAACCAGAAAGTTGTGGAAGAGGCTCCCAGGTTTGTTTGTGAGATTTTTTTTTTACTGTAAAGTCAGCATACAATACAGATGAAAAGAGACTCCCTTACAATGTATGGTGTATTCAAAACTCTCATATACTGTGCATCTTATCCAAAGTGGCCCCTATTATTTGCTCCTAAATAAGTCTAACATTTTTCTCTTACACATACAAATGGCAGAATTATTATTTTCAGATTATGTATAAAATCATAACTTTCATTATTCATACTATACTATTCTGCAGAGATTCTTGAGAAATGTTTTAGTCAGTGTTGTATATATGCCTTAAAATTTCAAATAAAATACTGTAGACCACTGTTTTATTCACAATGAACACTTCTGCTTCTGTCTAAATTTACGTTCACTGTTATACTGTGATGCTGTTTTGTCTTTCCTGCATGAATCTGAATAGAGAGTAGTTAAAGAACACAATGTCTAGAGCTGTGTATACCTGAGAAATCCTAAAGTATTACTTTTCTGTGCTAAAGGATTACATGCTAATGCAAATAAACAGTGAAGTGGTCTCTTATTTCTGTTTTTGCATGGGAAGACTGTTTATTCTTTTCCCGCAATTGTTGCAACCTTTTGAAACTGATCAGAAACATAGAAGTGGATAGTGAGTGGACATGTGTATAGGGTTGTCTGCCTGTATTGCATGCACATGCTAATAAAATGTGTAAATGTAAATATTTGCAGAAACCTGAATGTACCAATTTTTTGTGTGTTTTGTGCATAGCACTTTTCTGGATCCTGATACTCGGAAAGCGATGGGAGAACAGGCTGTGTCTCTGGCTAAAGCAGTGAAGTATTCCTCAGCTGGCACTGTAGAGTTTCTTGTTGACTCCAAGAAGAATTTCTACTTTTTGGAGATGAATACACGTTTGCAGGTTTGTTTACTTTAAAAAGATTGTCTTTTTTGAATTCTATATTGAATTATGAAAAGTAATATAAAGCACAAACTGGTTATGTATATAAGAGTTTTAGTTCTCATCTCCTAAGAGACATGTCAATTAACAACAAGAAACTAACTTGCGATGAGAGCAATCACTTATTTTCTAAAATAAACTGAACAAATCAATATTACACTTAAGACATAACATCCTCTCCCATAGCAACCACCCCGCTGACTTCATCACAACATCATAGAGACAAGTGGGTGGCCTCCTTATGTTAAATCTTACTAATAAATAAATGCACTAAAATGTGCTAACATTATGCTAATTAACTCTAAAACACGCCATGTCATGCCATAACACGCTATGTCATGTCAATATCATGTTAGCATTATGCTAAAACATTAAATCACACTAAAAAATTTAAATTATTTAAAAATTTAAAATTTAAAAATAAAATTTAATTATTTTAAACTTTCAAACAAAGCTTTCTCAAGTTTGTCCACAAACCTTACTATTTTGTTAATGATTTAATTATAGTAAATGTCTCTTTGTTTGTCTTACAGGTGGAGCATCCCATTACAGAGTGCATTACAGGGCTGGATTTGGTTCACCAGATGATTCGTATCGCGAACGGTTATGAACTTCAGTACAAACAGTCAGATATACCCATAAATGGCTGGGCCATTGAATGCAGAGTCTATGCAGAGGTACACAGACAATGTGTTTTTCAGACTCTGGGATTTGCGATAAGTGAATGTTGAAATCTGTAATTTTTGTACCACTAGCAAAGCCACAACCCTTAACACTGATGTTCACAACTAATTGATCACTTGTGTCTATTTACACTACAGTGTTCAGTTTAGGATCAGTTACTCATTTATTATTAATGTTATCTTCCAAAATTTTGAAAATTGTTTTAAAACTTTAAAAATTAAAAATAAAGTCAGATAAAGGTAAGACAAAGCCAATTCATAAAAGAAATGTTCATTTCAAAATGTCAAAAGACATTTTACTTTTTTTGAGGCGTCACCTTGCAATGATTTTTAAACTGTAATGGACTTCCCATCTTTGATGGTTTTTTTTTCTCATCATTTAAAGTTGCTCATTTCCAAAACATGTTTTAATTAACTTGTAGTTTTTTTTAATGAAAGAAATTAATTTAAATTGGCATAATTATACAGTGGCAAGAAAAAGTATGTGAACCTTTTGGAATGTAATAGTTTTCTGTATAAATTATCTTCATCTAAGTCAAGGGTATTGATCATGTTTCTAAAAATAACACAAAAAATTCTGACCTTTCTTGCCTTAATTGAACTCACTCATTCAACATTCAAAATAGCAGTGGAAAAAGTGAACGCTTTGAATTAGTAACTGGTTGACATCCCCTCACCCCCCTGCCAGCAATAAAAGTCAATCCATCTGTATTGGGTTGAGGTCTGGGCTCCAGTGTTTTGGGTGGTTGTCCTGTTGCATCACCCACCTTTTACACAATTTCAACTGATGCATATACTTGGGAATTCATCTTCCTCTCAATGATTCCAACCTGGCCAGGCCCTTATGCAGCGAAGCATGCACCCAAGTCATGACGTTTCCTCGACCATACTTAACAGTTTGGATTATGTGTTCATGATGATATGCCATGCCCTTTCCACGCTTTTTTTTCAAATAATTAAATCTTAGTTTCATCAGTCCACAAAACATTTTGCCAATACTGCTGTGGAGTGTCAGTGTGCTCTTTTGCACATTTTTGCAAAAGCAGTGTTCTTTTAGTTAAGCAGTGGCTTCCTTTGTGGTGTCTTTCCGTGGATACGCTGCTTGTTCAGTGTTTTACGTATTGCAGATTAATGAACAGAGATGCTAGCAAGTTCCAATGATGGCTTCAAATCTTTGGCTGTCATTCAGGGTTGTTTTTTTACTTTATTGATCAGTCCTCGTGACTCCCACTTCTTGGTAGAGTAAACGACAGTCCCAAAGTGTCTCTATATGTAGTTGTCAGCTTTTCCAACTTCTTTTCTGATTGCTACATTAATTAAAATATATTTTTTTATTTTTTTCAATTTCAGACGGGAACTGTTTTTTTGTGGGAAATAAAACTTGACAGTTACTAGATTCTCTTTCTCTGAAACAAATGGTTGGTGACCATTTGTTTTAAACAAGGGTCACTCAAGGGTCTGAGTGAATACCCAGCATAATTTCTATAATTAGGAACAGTCTTTAGTCAGACTTGAAGACTGCATCATTGAAGCTGACATGTAGACTTGTGTTCAGGACTACTGCTGAAGAGAATCTTCTCCTGGTTTGATTGAAAAAGTTTCTAGCTCTCTCAAATATGTGGATATTATCTTAGACAGCAAAGATCTTCCTGATGATAAGCTTGGTAAAATTATTGTTTGGAGAGATATTTGGTAATAAAAGTTGCTGGTAAACAGCTCAACAAAATTCTTGGTCTAGTGGTACCATTCTAGAGAATGGTTTTAAAATAGTGTAGGATGCCGTACACAAGACAGTGGAGATGTGGTCATTTTAAAGTCACACCTTACCAAGTTTGTTTGTCAGATAACCTCTCCCTCATTTTCCTTTGGCACTAGCTAAAGATTTTCCCTTAATAGAACAGAAATTATTCAAATGGCCCGTTTATTAAATTAAGAACATGTAAATTGGAGAAATTTGTTAGCTCAACTGGTAGAGCATTGCGTTAACACCGCAAAGGTTGGGGTTCGATTCCAGGGGAAGGCAATTCACTGTAAGTCTGCCAAATGAATAAATGTAAATGCACACAACGGCAATTGCATATCTTTACAAAACTTGTTTTGGTTCATCATTTGTAGAGCATAGCATAGTATTCCACATTGTTCCATTTGAATTATTTTGGTCTAATAATTAAAAGTTTAAAAAAAGTTTTAAAAAATAATTGTGTAAAAAATAAAAAGCGTCTGATTTTAGGAGCAAAAGGTTGCTAGTCATGAATACTTAATATTACCTTTACATTTAGTTAGTAAGTGAAGTTATTTGTCCTGTTGTGCCTGATTTCAGTTGTATCAGCTGAGTATCATCAGCATAAGATTGAAAACTAACTCCATATCTCTAAATAATTGCTCCAAAAGGTATTACATTTTTTAAATTAGGTAATAAACATTGTAACAAAGTATACCTTATATTGCTATACTGTTGTCTACAACGTCGCGTTTATCAAAGTCTGCTGTCGTGTTGCGGCATGAAAAAGAAGCTAATAGAAGAAAGTCATATCCTCCCAGGATTCATCGAGTAATTTATGAGCACAGTTTAATTTTATTGTTTAATTATAAATCATAAATGTTTGTTTGATGAAGTTGAAAACATATATACATGTATACATCTTAGTGGATGTCCTAATGTATTCTTTAATTTCACTCTGATGTATAAAACCATGTATATATAACCATGACCGCCATTAGCCAATGAGCCATCTTATTGAAAAGCTGAAAATTGCCATATAAATGAGTCATTAGAGTTTGCATTATTCGATCCGTAAAGTTTTTGTAAAAATAATTACCTGAGG
>JBAJNP010011470.1:0-14718 GCA_036877545.1 Yasuhikotakia modesta
GCCAAAAGGGCATAAGTGACATTTCACCAACTTTACAGCTAAATTATATTTAACTCTAAATTTAATAACTATAAATTAATTACTGTATTTATTTTACTTCTATCATTTTGTCAGAAGAAAACTCATAAAGAGCTTTCAGGTGATATATATATAACTCAATTTTTACCAAAATGTCACGCACGCCCTCTTGGCTCTCAGCCCTCGAAATACAGTTTAGCTGGAGAATGTAGCAGAAGGCAAAATACTCTGGAACAAACGTCGTCCTTCTGAGAAACCCTGCAATGCGGGAACAGATGCTCAGATGTCAGATAAACAAGCATTTGAATGAGTCATTAATGGTTTGTGTGGTCAATCTGTTTGTGTAATATTGTGTCTTAATATATTGATTTCTCTCTTAGACTCTTCAGTTGGGTGTCATAGTTTTGTCTTTGTAAACTAATTTTACAAACTTTAAGATTAATGTAGTTCACAGAAATATTTGCATGTTGAATTGTTGTTGGTGCTCTTTTAAAAATCTATATGCATATTATTATGCAGTGATTGGACAAACATTTTATGGCTTTTCACAGAAGGTTTATTAATATTAAATATGAATATAGATAGCATAACAAAAAGAAAATATTCTAGAAAAGATCATCTTCTATTTCTTTAACTAATTTAAGATCTAAAACCATTTATTTGCTGCCCTGCAGACAATGTTCATTTGTTCCAGAAATGCAAATCTTGTCTATTATTACCTGACGCTTAGCATTGTTCTCTCTGTGGTGTTAGCCGCCGTTGTGAGGGACAGATAAGCCACCATGTGCTGCTTCTCTCTAGAGTCCTAATGTAGCCAGGATTTCCACCCAGTCCCTCGAAATTATTTACTCTGGCAAAAACATGACAGATTAAATCCTGTTTTTGGCCCACAAATCAGCCATTGTCTAAGCTTGAAGTAATTATCCTCTCTCTGGGCTTGTCTTTCTCATGTTTACATCTTCTTCAACATTGTCCAGAGTTATTGCCTTCAATAAATCTGGCCACGTGAAGATCTCGACTCTTCACTGCGATGACAGAACATTAAATAAACACAGGCCTCATTTACACTTGGCATTAAAATGCGGCCTGTTTCCGGATTGGATGTTGTCTGTATACAGTAAAAAACAGCCAATCACAGAGAGGCTTCAGAATTGGAGCAGCTCACGCAGGGTTTGTTGGACGCAACTTCCTGTTTATTTCCTGGTTCTGTGTGAAGAAGTGAAATATTGATGTCACCTGTGCTGCGCTTTTGTTTTGCAGATGTGAACGAATGTGTGACGGACACACACACGTGTCAGGCGGACGAGAGGTGCGTGAACACGATCGGGGCGTTCATGTGCGAGAGACGGATCTCGTGCCCGAGGGGTCACCAGGAGAGAAATGGAGTGTGTGAAGGTTTGTTGACTAACTAATATCTGTTTTTTCCCACATGTTGTCATGCAGTGCAACATAATGGAGTAAGTAAAAAATGAGTCAGTCAGAATAAGATGAACAGTCCATTCAGCAGCTTGTGTTGTTGCATTGATGTTGATCGTTTAACCAGGAAAACATTGAACATACTTTTTTCAGGACAAAAAATCATTTAAAAATTACAGTCAATACAAAGTTCAAAATCCTGTGATCTGTAACTTTTTCTGGCTTATAAAGTGAACAAAAAACAGTTAAAGTACAATAAAGTACATCACATCTCCTTACCTTCTCACAACAAGTTTATAAAAATTATGTATAATTATTATATTAACTTGTTTTGTTTGATTTCCTGATAAATGTCAGTCAGGCTTTATTTGACTTCATCATAGCATGTATAGTAACAGAGAGGCGAAAGTTTTAAAGAGTGCAGCTTTAAAAACTGGGTCTCGGTGTGAACTCAGACAGTGCCAAATTAAATATGCCATTTACTCTGATTAGGGTCAATTACAGCATGCTGGGAGGTGTGTGCGTGAACCTTCAGTGCATGGAGAACAAACCAGCAGAAATGTGGCACCGCTCCAACTTTTTCCATCATAAGAGACTCAGAACAGCAGCGTGATGCATGTGGTCAGAATCAATAACATGGTCTTCCGTCCTCCTCAGAGTGACACAAACACACCGTTCACTGATCTGAGATCAGTGTCTTCCTCGAAACGTTTAATCACCGCTGCAAAGAAGTAACGACATAAATCTGTGCAGCAAAATGCAATTTATTTGCAGACCTTTGCAGTTTAAAACCAGCTGATGGCCCCAAGCTCTCGCTTACTAACATCTAAAGCATTCAGCGAACTGGTTTTACACAAAGCAGATGCCTAGACGCAGCAAGCATTTCGGATCTGCTTTGAACACGGGACAAACTTTGCAAGAGTCTCTGATTCTTGTCAGAACTTGGTCTGGTGCATGCTAATAAATGCGATGGGATAATTATGATAATATCTGACGAAATGGAAATAGGAGAGTTTACCTAATTACAGGTTTTGGAAAGATGAGATCTTGCCGCTCTGATGCTATAATGCATCTTGTAGGATTTGGAATGGCCTCATAAAATCAACAGTTCACCAAATACCCCACAGTGGGTGTAATGTTTACTTGGGTAATAAAGCTAATCAGTTTGGGTTACACGCGGTTTAACTTTATGTGAAACACAAAATCATTTCGTTTTACCTGTGATGGCAAACATGCAGTAGACGACTGTGGAGAAACACGCTGGGGTTTATCCTCTGAGATCAGACCCTTTGAATTGCGTCTCAGCCTGTTATTGAGTCACAGTGCCACCTACTGAGAAGTTCTAACCTGTAATCTAGAACTTTTGTGATCTCTGTCCAAACCCATCTCATCCAACAAACATCCCACATGAGGCCAATCTTTTCATTACACCTCCGGCCTTGCCAAATTTGGTAAGATTTACAAATTTTCCTCAAGGTTTCAAAAGAGGGAAATTCATTTGTTTGGACCTTAATATCAGCATCAATCACACGAGCTAAACAAATCCTTCAGTCTCATTGCAGGTACCAGACTGGGTGGCTTCTAGCAGCTGTCTAGTCAATTGCCCTGGTTTGACATTTGGTGCACTTTTCTCTTCTAGACATTGATGAATGTATTCTGCGTACTCATAACTGCGGCCCGGGCTTCCAATGCCAGAATACTGATGGCTCATTCATATGTAACCCAAAGCAACGCTGCCTCACGGGTTTCACGCAGGACTCCCATGGCAACTGCATCGGTAAGACAGAATAGTATCTTGAGTCACTTATTGCCCCCTAGTGGGCGTTGCATTAAAAAAATGTACTTCAGTTTACAGTCTTCAGTTTACCTTAAAACTCTCTCCCTCTCTCTGTTTTAGATACAGATGAATGCAGCAGCGTGACTGAACCGTGTACTGCAGGATTTAACTGCATAAACACTGTTGGTTCTTATACCTGTCAGCGCAAGATTATTGTATGCAGTCGGGGGTATCATTCTAGCCCTGATGGGGCACGTTGCATTGGTGAGGATGCATATAAACACACACACACACACACACACACACTAAGCAATAAAACAATAAGTGTTTTAATAATCTAACCACACAGAAACCTTTAGCAGTTGTAGATTTTAATGAAAACATGATATATAGAAGTGAGTTTACTGTTGTTCCTGTATTAAGCCAGTTTTCTCACCGGGGCTGTTGTGATATCCCCACAATATGTGATGTACACACACATATTTCTCAAGAGATCTACATGCACTAACGTTTTAAACATTTATACTCAAGGCATACCGAAACAAGTCCACCTTTCTTATAAAACATTCTTGTGACAGTACCATTATACAGTATATCATGGTATACACTATACTTTATAGTATTATTTTGCTACTTTTAATGTGGTTTAAAACCTGATATTGTTACAATGCAGAGTCCAAAAACATTGCAGTAGTATGATATCACATACTTCACTTGTTAGTATGCATAACCCCACTACATATACTGCAAGAACTAGCAAGACTGTTGAATGTGGGCCTGCAGATGTAGACGAGTGTCAGACCAGCACACATCGCTGTGAACGGGGCCAAATCTGTCACAACCTGCCCGGCAGCTACCGCTGTGACTGCCAAACTGGCTACCAGTACGACTCCATTCGTCAGCTCTGCGTGGGTACGTATGAACACACACACACACACATTCTCTCAACCAGACTACAAAATCTACACTTCCCTTTTCAGATTATTGTGTGCGCACAATAGGGAGTTTTTCAGGAATGCACAATTACCTTAGAGAGCAGAAATTGTCCAGAAGATGTATCGACCAAACCTCACACAAATTACACTTGTTTTTCAGAGCATATTAAAATTATACTGCTGGGTCGTGACCTAAAATGGGTTGCAGGTGCGTTGGACAGTGAGGGAAAACAATGCAAAATGAAAATATAATATTAAATATTTATTCTTGGCTAATTCGAGTAGCAAAATAAATGTGGCAAGACAGCAAATATAAAAGGCTATTAAGGTGATTTTGTATGATAATTTTGTTCTGTAAGCAATGTTGTTACTGTGTTAGCTTACCACTCAATGTCTAATGCCTGGTTCTGTAGCAAAACCAGTTGAGACTGTCCTCAGATTACACAGTTACAAACTTCATCAGAGTGCTTACAGTGCTTTAAGCTACAGTCCTGATACTAAAGTGTGACTGAATTTCCCAACGGATGCCGTCTTCTCTTTGGTTAGCCGGAATAAAACATGCATATAGATGAAGCTGACAGCAGCTTCGGAGATACACACTGCTGATTATCCCAATCTCGTCCCTGCTAACAGGGAGCGTTCTTGAAATGTTCTTTCAAAGTTATCGAAAACGTTCTTTGGTAGAATGTTTTTCTTATGTTATCACATATCAAAAATGGTCAAAAAGTCAAAAGTAGTTGGTAAAATTAACATTTTAATAACAATGCAGATTTGATTAATGTTAAAATACTGTTTGTAAAAACAAACATCTAAATAACAGTTTGGACAAACCAAAAACTTTCAATGTTCAATGTCTTTCAATTGTTACTGAATGCAAACAAACACATTCTTACAATCTCTTACTTCTCCTATAGCAGATCGAGGAAGAGATGCTTCTTATAATGCAATATGCATGTGGACTAACGCAGCTCTTTGCATGTCTTGCGCCGGCAGATGTGAATGAGTGTTGGAGGTATCCGGGCCGTCTGTGTGCCCAGACCTGCGAGAACACGCCGGGTTCCTACCAGTGTTCCTGTACCACTGGCTTCTCCCTGGCTTTCGATGGGAAGAACTGTGAAGGTACTAGATCATAACCAGACACAGCAGCTTGTGCAGAACGTGTCACACTTTAGAAACGACTGGCCTAAACATCTTGGTTAAGTTCTGAGGTACAAAGTCTGAAGAAAAGACAGAGTGAAAAACAAAACAAAGGGAAAATGTGAGGTGTCAGCCAGACTGACTGCTGAGGATGAGGGTTTTAGAGGAATGAAACACACTTTTGTTACTCGTTCCACTGCGGGACAATTTGTTCATTTAGTCAGTGTTTATTTCAAGGACTTGGCAGGTGAGAGAGCCAGAGGAAGTGTTCGTGAGATGACTTTTAGCCTGGTTTCAGAGGGACAACGATGTAAAAATACAAAAGCATAAATCCATGTGTCATTTGGTAGTTTAAAATAGTCTAGAACGTTCTTGGTGTCCAAAAGTAAGAGAATGTTTTTGAGAATGTGTAACATTTTTGCATTTGGCAGGGTTAATCCAAAGCCATTTGGAGTGAATTTAAGTTACATTTCTGCATTTTTATTAGTACAGTAACAACAAACTAATTTCAATGCAGTTTATTTCCAGTACATTTTACAAGTATACAGAAAAAAAGCAGCTTTGCAAACAATTGTGTCTTACAAATCCAGTTATTCCGGCCAAAGACAACAGCAGCGATGAGGAAACCTCACGAGATGTTCATGTATTTTGAAGAACAACACTGGGAGGAACCAAGACGCAGATGGGGAAGATTTCCTCCTTAGCTTGGCAAAGTTTCTAATAAATAAATAAGTTTGTGTCACTCCTAATTCGTTTAAACAAAAGGTCAGGTTTTCTTGTTTCCACTGAAGCACCCTAAATCCTTTTTGGAACGTCTCGGATCGAGCTGGGATAACATGACTTAACAGGATTAGCTCAAATGTTTTCCATGCTAGTTTTTTTTTACTGTGGACTCAGAATCCTGCTGTATATTACAGATGCTTTTATCCAAAGCGACTTACGGTGAATTCAAGGTATACATTTTTATCAGTACTTGCATTCCCTGGGATCGAACCCACAACTTTAGCTGCTAACACAATGCTCTACCAGTTGAGCTACAGGAACACTATAGCTCTGTAGCACTATATACAAAAACACTGACTATATACAAGAGGCACTGATTTATGCAAAACTGTAAACGCATTGATGTTTAAACACAATCCACCTGTAGTTTCTGTGTCTTCTGACAGATCTTAATGAATGTGACAATAATCCATGCAGTCAGGAGTGTGCAAACATCTACGGCTCCTACCAGTGTTACTGTCGAGTGGGCTACTACCTGAAGGAGGACGGACATACGTGTGAAGGTCAGTCTAAATGTTTTCCAGACAGGAAATTGATTCCTTTGTATTGAACAAGTTTTCATCCTTCCACCAAGGTTTAAACTCAAAGACCCATTCATCACATGAGGATGATGTGATGTCATCTCTCATGAAGAGCTTAGATACATCTTGAAACATCTTGAACCTTCAGTCAATAGTAAAAGATTTTGCGTGGGGCATCATTAACAGATGTGTAGTGCAGTATAATAAGCTGAAATATTACAGATGAAAGACGCAAAAATACTTTAGCCCTATCATGTATAAAAGAGTCAATTATGAACAGATCACAGTCTCTAAATCCATTTATTCTCCTTCATGCGAACTTCCTTTACCTGCTATTTGCTGGTAAACATTTTAAAGTCATTTCAACGTAAGATTTTAAATCTTGACCGGCATAACTTAAAAATAGGTTAAGTAATTTTTCAACTCTTAAGTTAAGAGTTGAAAACTCTTAACTTGCATAATGCTGAATGTTGTGATGTTTAAACCTATCAACATAACAAAGGGTGGTTTAAAATGACTTAGTTTCTTGCAGTGTGTTTATATCTAAACATACATCGTTTACAGTGGTTTGTTCTTTATTCTGTAGGTAATCTTAAATTGCTCTTATCTTGGTCTGCAGATATTGACGAGTGTTCACAGAGCATTGGAAACCTCTGTGCATTCCAGTGCGTGAACGTCCCGGGTAGCTACAAATGTGCTTGTCCACCCCATGGCTACTCCATGTCACCTAATGGACGCACATGTGAAGGTAAAACGGATGTGATGTAATCTTGTATTATATTGAATATTGTATATTAAGCACATTATAAGTTTAGAACATGAATCATGTTCATGTTGTGGGTTTTAGGCCTGTTAGTATTTGTTAGAGGGTTAGTATTGTGGTGTAATCTGGGCCTTTACTGTGATGTTTTTCTGGGGTGAACAAAGCTAGCAAGTGTAGCAAGCACTTCACTAGCAAAGATCCCTTCCCTCAGATCGGCCTCCAAAGCCACGCCCCCTTCAACACATGTACACATTTAGATAGAATTCTATCCGAATGCAATGATTGGATGAACAGTTTATAGCCACGCCCCTTCCACACAGTATTAAAAATTTAGGCCAGTGATGGTTATCAGGAAGTGAAGAGACTTTTAACCAGCGTAACACAAAATGCTTCTGAAAACAATCACCCACCCTGTCTTTAAGTTATGCATGCTTAAGTTTTACTGCAGTCTTTAAGTCCATATTCTTCCCAACACCTTTCTAAAGGCCAAAAGCTTCAAACCATGATGCCAAACTTTAATTTTTTTAATTGGCACATTGAGTTGCAAGAGGCTAACCTTGGGTTCAACACAACGCAGCGCGCGGTCCTCCATCTCTCTCCGAAAGATCACAAAATTGACAAAACTCCCTCAGGCTCTCGAGATAGGAAAGTCAATGAGAGGTGAAGAAGAGCTCATGCAGGCTCCCAGAGGTTAGCGCTAGCCTGCGCCAAATGAATTAGCGTGCGGATTGGAGCCGGCGAGCTGTAACGAGGACTTTGCTTTTGTAAAATGAGATGCATAATTAATTACTTCTGGAGGGGCCAAAATTGACTCCTAGCAAAATGAAGCTTGGCGGGTAGTCACCGCAGACATCAGTCGCCCTGACAACCTCGTCCTGCGCGCATTGATTGCGACTGGTAAAATATAACGCGCTCTGCTATTTAGTTATTTATTAATGTAATAAATGCCTAGAAAAGCTCGATAGTTTACTTTTGATTCACTATTGACTTACCTTGTCCCCTTTTTTATGTATTTAATGAGAACGTAACAGAATGGCCTCAGTTTTGCAGTTATATAACATCTTTTCCAGTCTCACGTCGCATTTATTTCTCAGATATCGACGAATGCGCCGTTGGATCACACAACTGCTCTGCTACCCAGACCTGCTTTAACATCCAGGGTGGGTTCCGCTGTCTGTCCTTCACATGTCCAGAGAACTACAAGAGAGTGTCGGACACGTGAGTATGGACCACCGAACAACCCTTCAGTAACATTTTCAGAATGTTGGCCAAGGTTCCTTAAGTTATCAAAAATGTTCTGTTAGTAACATTAGTACAATGTTTTCTAATAGTGTATATCATGTATCAAAAACATTGTTGTTAGTTGTCTTAGGCTGTTAATGAAATACTTTATAAACTCAATTCAATTAAAACATTTAAATACAACATCTAAAACACTAGATGTTTTGAATATTCCTAGAACATTCAAAATAACTTCTGTAACGTTTTTGTCACTTAATGGAAACCTTTGGACAAACTAATATTGTTAGTTGGGTATCTGTTTCCCTGAAGTAAACAGTTTCAAACAAATGGGATTGCATAATGATGTCATTGGAAATCGCATAGTAACAATAATTGCGCCTCTGCTCTCTCAGAAGTGTATGCATACATCGCCGCAGCATTGTGGCGTCTTTATTGCGACGGACTCGTGGCAGAGCATGATTTCTTCCAAGCAGGGGAATGGGGGCAAATTGCTTTGATCAGGCAGTAGTTCAAACACACACGTCTGGGCAGTGTCAGCGAGGTCTCTGATTGGTGGGAACTCCCACTGCTCCCATCAGCCCTCCTGAGACTCACAGCTTTATCAGAGATTTAACAGCACAGACAGTCAGCAGGGGTGAAACACCCACTGTGGAAACAGTTGCTATGGGCTGTGGTCATTTTGGAAGACTATCACTCTAACGCTGTATCACTTTAATGTTACTGTATCGCTCTGTGTACAGTGTAATGTGTGTTGCACTGTATAATATATTGTGAGCTGTCAGGGTCTGGTTGTTAGGGTGTTTTGAGTGGTTGGTTGCTACACAGTCAACAATTTTACATTGTAAACATTAAGTAACAAAAATGTTAACATTTATTATCTTTAATGTTCTGGGAACAATCAAAACATGCTGTTTTTTTAAACGTCATATTAATGGTTTTGATTAGTTTTAGGAATATAATATATACTGTTTATTTATGGGCAATATAGACAATCGTTTACTATAGAAATTCCTCTATAGGGCCTATAGAAACTGATGATGTATATTCTGTACGTTATATTGACAAACTCTCTCGTTTATCTAGACGCTGTGAGCGAGTCAGTTGCCCCAACTTCCAGCAATGCCAGATCATGCCGCTACGCATCACCTACTACCAGCTGAGCTTCCAGACCAACATCGTCATTCCCGCTCAGATCTTCCGTATCGGACCGTCGCCCGCCTACTCGGGTGACAACATCATCATCAGCATCCCACGTGGGAACGAGGAAGGTTACTTCAGCACGCGGAAGCTCAACAGCTTCACGGGCGCCGTGTATCTTCATCGCCAGGTGCGGGAACCTCGAGACTTCCTCATCGACGTGGAGATGAAGCTGCTGCGTCAAGGAACGTTCACGACGTTCCTGGCTCGGATCTACGTCTTCATCACTGCGAACTCCATGTGATATCCTGCTCTTCCGTGACGACGCCGATTTCATGTGGTGCTAAACTCTTCAACCCCCGGCCTTGAAGTTGTTTGTCATCTGGCGGTTTTTTAGACTTCTGTTTGCCTAATAGATTTTGCCGAGCAGACTTTGATGGGACTCTCCCATCGGGATCCGAGCGCTTGTTTTGAGCAGAGTGAGAACAAACAGGATGGAGCGCAGAGACGGACAGAAACGTTTGCCTTTTAAAAGTCCTAGTTCTTCGTCTTCAAAGTATTGACAGTACTCCACTCAGACGCTATTTATAATGTACCAATTTATCCTGATTGCCTAAAACTGCTTTTTATAGCACTTCATATCTTTCCTAACAACACAGTGTTTCTCATTGGGGGCTGGGCAGGGAAGAGCTGAGGTACATTTACACGTTTAGGTGCAAATTTGCAACGCCTGTCACATTTCAGCTGCGGGCCCTTCAAGCTTTGTCGCCTCATTTGAACGCCTCGAAATTTCACACCTCCTTTTAAACAAATAACTGTATTCAAAACGTATCCTTAATAACTCCAAGAAGTATTTCAGTTCATCTCTCACCCGCCCGCAAAAGAGAACAATGTGGGTTTATGTTTATAATCATTGTTAAACACTTACAATTAAAAGGATGTATTAAAATTTTTAAAATATTTGTTACAAAAAACATGCTCTTCCTTTGTAGCTCTCGGTGCAGATATACAGTTTTGGAAGCAATTGTTTTTATTGTATTCGGATTTGTATGTCTCTGTTGTAGTACTGGGCCTCTTATCATGTATTACTGTCTTGAAATTTCATCTCAGGGTTCAAATGAAAAATCATCTCGCCACACTTTCATGCACCGCGTATCTGAAATCTGTCAAACTTTTACTCATCACTGAGCAATATGTGTTACTGTAGATGTTCCTTACATACATCAGACTGTTATGACAGCTTTTCATAATCCTTTCCTCCATAAAACACCCAAATCTATTGTTGTGTAATGCTGAATCTCTGGTTAAATAAAACTGCACAAATTCTTTTTATTAGTACATTTTTCTCTTGGGATGTGCATCACTTGTGTTGCTGCGGATTCTCGCATTTAAGGCTAAACATCGCCTCCTAGTGGCTACAAGAGAAACTAGAGGCCGTAGCTTGAGGGTCACTTTGTTTAACGCGTTTTTACATCACCTAATTCACACCGCATCATGTAAATGAATGATGATATGAATGCACGAGCGATGAGGCATTATTTTACTGTCAAATGCATTAAAAAATGAACTAAGGAACGGTGTTAAATGTTGGCGTTTGGATGCATGTTTTCAGCTTTCCATCACGGTCCTCATCAGACCTCGGCGCTATCGCTGGTGTCGCACCCTGGAGGCCATCGGCCCGCCTCTCATTGTGTGGGTATCGGGAAAGGGTGTAATACGTCCCTACAGATAACCCCTGCTGCCACCGAGCAAGAGGAATAAATGTTCAACAACACTGTATTAATCACAGCCACAGGCAACGTTTACAGAACGTTGGCTAACGTTCTCCAAAAGTTATCCAAACTTGCTTGCAGTAAGTTAGTAGAAAGTTTATCAAAAACGTTTTTCTTTAGTTGCTGGTAAAATGTTTTAGAAACATTACAGAATTTAAAAGTGCTTGAATAACTGAAGTCTGTAAAATGCACTTCAAAATGTACTTTTGTTTTTGTTTGCAAATTGGAAACATTAGGGAAACGTTCTTTCAACCTAAAATTGCTAGCTGGGTAAGTCACATTGAAACAAAACCTTAAAGCTTTTCGTTTAAAATCTCAGACCTGCTGAATGAAACAAAGACTTTTGATCAAAAGCGGCTGAAAATCGATACTGTATTTATTAACTATAAAATGCATGTATCATTTTGACAGTGATCAGACCATAGATCACTTAATACTACAGCCAGCCACAAGTTCCATTAGATAGCGTCACACCGGTGGCCTCTGTTCTTGCTGTCGACAGCTCAGGCTCAAACTCATCCGCCCATTGAGATGCCGTCCCACACACACTCAGTAGTGCTGCTTTTAAAAGATTATCGGTTTCCCTCTTCATGCTTATCGGCGTTGCTAAATATACATGATTGTGTTTTTAGAAATCAAGCGTTCAACCCAAGGAGGGGAAACTACTGAGAGACACATTGACTATTCCAGTGATAAAAATGCTCACAGGAAGTTATGAACCTGGCGATAATATTCACGGGAAGTCTTTGGGATTCACCAATGGTGTCTGTGAATTCATTTTGGCCGGAGTTTCTGTAAACACAAAAGTATTACAGTAGGAGTTTTGCTTTTTTTACAGTGGTCCATAAATGTAATTTTGCCATTATTGTTGTCCTTGCATTAGATGAGAAAATCCTGTCAGTTTTATTGTATGTATAAAATCTGTAGTCAGAGGGAGACGACCAGGAATGTTGTCCCGGGACATGTGACATAAGAAGACCCTTGAGTAAGAGATTCATTTTGCTGCTGGGGGTACAAAATGGGGGCTGAGGGTTGAGGCCCACCCTTATAATGTGTCCCAGGCCTCATGAAATCCAGAGGCGGCACTGGGTCGTGTAACCACAGGTGTAATTCATCTCATTAACTATGAACATGTTTCACAGGTTTGACAACCTGAAAGTCAAAATGGTCAAATTTTGCCTGTTTTTAAACCTAGCATACATTGTTTAGCTGTCTTTTTAAAAAATACAGTGTTGTTAAATGATTCTGTAAAGTATAATAGATAATCCCAGCTAACAGACAACATTCTCAGATCATTGACTGATGTTCTGTAAAAGTTCTCAAAAATGTCTTGCAGTAACATTAGTAGAATGTTTTTAATGTTATACATCATATATAAAAAAACCCTTATATTAGTAGTAAGTAGAACAGCAATGTTACAGAATTAATGTTCTTATAACCAAGCAATACTAATACAACACATTCAAACATTTCTAGAGCATTCATATCATTTTAAACGTTTTTGTTACTTAATAGAAACATTGGGGGAACATTGTTACAGCTTAAAATCTAAAGATGCACAGGCAGTATCATCTCAATGATGCACAACATAAGCAGTGAACTCGCTGAAGTTATAAAACTGTCAGTCTTCAGACATGCTATAATTAGTTTTGATAGCCATTGCAAACGAATGTCAAACTCTCATACCAAAAAAAGAAAGCTGTGTACAGAATGTGTTACTGGGACGCGCCATATGTGAGTGATGTCGCTTATGACAAAATGCCGGCTAATTACTGAAGTGGATCATTTATGGCGCTATCTGAACACCCTTCAGCAACATCTGTTTTGATTCTTTGATGCCAATCATTGGAAATTTCCATCTTTAATCTGCCTGCTTTCAGCTTCACAATTTTGTTCTTTTCACCCTTGAAATTTTACTTTTTTCATCCTTGCCTTCAATCAATGAAACTGGAAACCGTCTGAACTCAGTCAATAAGGGCTTGGAAGGACAATTTTAGCTTGGGAGAATGTTTCCTTACATTTACATTAAATAACAAAAACCTTAGAAATGTTATTTTGAAGTTCTAGTTATGTTTTTAAAAACATTTCTTTAAAATGTTCCACTAACTTTTTTACAAATAATGTTTTAAATATATAAATTAATAAATATATAAAAAAATAAAAATATAAACATTATATAAACATTAAAAATGTTATTCTAACGTTGCCACATGAACGTTTTTTGGACGACTCAGAGAGAACCCATAGAGAACGTTAACCAACATTTTGAGAACTTTCCCTAAGAAGCTGGTATTCATGTGATTTTCACCTCTAGGGATTCACACAGGGCCACTCTTTGATCCAAAATGGACATCTCAAGATAAAAGGGGAATTATTACCTGCGGATGGTCAGCTGGGTCAAATCGAAGGCTTTCATCAGGGGACGGTCACTCCAGATTGATCGTAAATGTTGGACTTCAAACGTTTGATAGCTGATAATGACCTTCTTGTTCCCCTTGGGTTGGAATTAAAGCAAGATTCTTAATTGTTGCTTTGGAATGAGATGATCTGTCTCACTGACC
This sequence comes from Yasuhikotakia modesta, assembly GCA_036877545.1. NCBI lineage: Eukaryota > Metazoa > Chordata > Actinopteri > Cypriniformes > Botiidae > Yasuhikotakia > Yasuhikotakia modesta. Next base: position 14,063 of record JBAJNP010011470.1, read on the forward strand.
AACATCTCAGCAGGGGCTATCTGCCCATTCACATCAATTAGTTCTTTGTGGCAATAATGACAGCAACACGCAAAATTGGTTGGTTGATGACACGTGTCATGTGACATAAGCAGGCCCACATATAAACCTGCATCCACAGATTTGGATCTTTATGGAATACACATTCCTCATCCCTTGTGTTTGTTTATTAAATGTTCTGATTACGTTCTCAGCTACCAATACAAGATTGGGGCTCTCTGCTTCATCCACCATGTTGCTTTACAGAAAGTACAAAAGTGTGTGTGAGAGAGAAAGAGTGAGAGAGTATTCGATATGTCACCGCTTGCAACATGCAATGTAGATGGTTATCAGTGGGTGTGTTTGATAGCTCAAGTGGTCAGCACCTGAGGGGCCGTAAGAGCGGTGGGAGGGGCTTAGAGGAGAAGAGCACAACATAGGACAGAGGGAGGGGCTTAGAGGAGGGAGGTACAACACGGGGCAAGTAGGTGCTTGTTTCACAGCTCAGATGTAGTTCCGGGGTATAAATTGTGTGGAAATACATTATATGTACTCTGTAGATTATATGTACACAATACATTATATGTACTCTGTAGATTATATGTGCTCTATACATTATATGTACTCCATACATGATATGTGCTCTATACATTATATGT
>JBAJNP010011471.1:0-14715 GCA_036877545.1 Yasuhikotakia modesta
TGCACATATTATCAATGCATATATAATCTGTTACTCGGTCACTCCAGCTGCTATACTTACACAGCTAGCATGAGAATTTACAAACACTGAGACCTCAGACTTATAAACATTATACACATTATTTATAGAAAATAAACATTATACCTCCAACAGACTCTCATTCAGCAGCTATCCTGGTATTTGAAGACACATGTTTGCATTTATTATTCAAATAAAAAATATTACCGTACTGTTTCTCGTATCGTTTTCAGGGATATTGTCTTCCCAGAGGATCTCGGGTGAGATTAAAAAGCACTGGGCAAATACGGAGAGATTGAAACTACATGCAAATATGAAGGTTACTGTTTACACTGAAATGAAGGGTTTAAAACAACAGTCTGTTGTTTTGAATATGAAACAGAGAAGCTAATGTAACTCGGTGCCGAATTTAACCTGTTTTTCAACCCAAATGCTGTTAATGTTTTACAAGAAACTAATGTAATAGAAACTACTAACTAGTATGTTGATCCGTTTAGGTTACAGATTATCACATGGCCTGAATGTTTACAGCAGAAGCCGTAAACAGACCCACTACTCAGAACAGGCTTCAGCCATGTTCCTGGGCCCGTTTCAACCGGACCGCTGAGACCTACAACTTCACATTTATCACCATGCAGCCCATTTTGGACCCTACAGATAAAGCTAAAACTGTGGACAGAGGTCCGGTACAGTGTGTGAACAGCAGTTCTGAGAAAACAGATGCAATACTTGGAAACGATGATGAATGTTTGGTGATTTAAAGTAAAGCCACAATAGCCAGATGTCAAAATATTAACAATTTACCTATAAATGCATCACTAAATGCATAAGTGATAAGTGACTGCTATAAATGCATGCAGTCTTGAAGATGAAGTAAATATAAATTTTGGTAAAAGATTGTATCTTGTATATAAATTAAGTACAAAATAAAGGTTTCAGGGTTCAGATTTTATGAAGGCACACAGTATTGATCTAAACTAGATAAAAATATATTGCCAGCAGGCATTAGCAGCAAATGAATGACGTTTAACAACTCTTTAGCAACATTTATACGTCCTCAAAATATCCTAATGGGAATAATGTAAGACTCATTTAAGACGTACGTAACTTATTTAGCTCTTGGTTAAAAAGTTTATTCTTCAATAAGTTTATATTTCAATAAACGTGCTTTTCAATCGTAACTTGCTTTAATTATACATCCATTTCTATCTTGTCATCACATAATATCGACGCAAAATGATATATATGTTTATAAATATATTGCGGCAAATCTGCATATTTCTGCGCAGGATAATGAGTCAGGCGCGTCAAAGGGGCGGAGCCAAAGAGCCGCAGGACGCGAGCCAATCAGCGCTCGATTTACTTCCGCGAGACTCACAAAACCGCCGGACCAGCGGCGGGAGGCAGAAGAGCGTCAGACGCGCCGCACGCACGCGACGCTCCGCTCTCCGTCCCTCACCGCGATGGCAACGGAGGACAAAGGAAAATCGGCGGCGCCCCGGGCTTTACCGGAAACGGGATCCGTGCCGGCAACGCACGGCAACCTGAACAACAACAATAACAACAACAATAACAACAAAGACACCGACGGGGGCGAAGGAGCGGCTGCGTCCAGCGCCGTTGAGTCCACCGGGAGTGACGTAACGAACGGTGCCGTCGTTAACGCGACCGGAGCCGCCAACGGCAAATGGGTCCGTCTTAACGTGGGGGGGACCGTATTTTTAACGACGCGACAAACGCTCCTTAAGGAACAAACTTCGTTTCTGTACCGACTGTGTCAGCAGCAGGACCTGCATTCAGACACGGTGATTATTATTAATATTAATATGATTCATTATTATTATTATTATTATATTATTATTATTATACCGCCGCTGTTGACATGGGGACATTATTTCACATAAGAGTGTGAATGAATGGTGTCATCGTGTTAAAACATCTAAAGCAACATGTTGTGTCATTCGTATACAGCTTTATGTACGATGAGTCGACATACTGGATATTATTCACACTGTCTCCAGTCATTCCCAGTCATTCCCAATCATTCCCAGTCATTCCCAGTCATTCCCAGTGTCTCTTTCCCGCAGTGTATGGTAAGGCAGAGGTCTTATGTCAAAGCCTCTGCATATAAATATCTATGGAGGCTTAGAGTTAAAAGTGTAAAGAGTTTATAGTTTAAAATCTTGGACAAATATGTAGAAATAAACTTTTATTCGTCATTGGACTGAATAAAAGTGAGTCAAATGTTAACCAGTTAACTCAACATAACTAGAGAAATACAGTAAATAATGGGATTTTACATGTTTCTTTTAGTTCCCATTTCTGTAAATCGTATAGAAATGACTATAGTGCCAAAATAATGCATACAAACGTATTTAATATATGTAATATATATATATATATGTAGTATAATATATGTCTTAACATCTTGGGAGTGAGTTTGTTTTTTTAAACATGAGAAAGATGTTTATAAGTCCTTATGTGTGTTTATAAAGATGTGTGTATAAATGTATAGGTTTTTTTAAAGCGTTTAAATGATGTTTATTCTTTTGTTTTTGCACGCCGTGAAAGCACAAGACGGCTCTGTTTTGAAATTAATAAGCCCTTTGTTTGCCTACCAGCGAGTCCTCATGGGATACAGTTAGGTTCCTATAGGGACTAAGTACTTGTACTTGTGTAACCGCAGTAAAACGTTCACACAAGATGGGCACAAACAGATAACAGACCCGTCCGACACGCACCAACATCTGGTGCCGTATGCAGTCTGTGTGTAAAACCTCTAGTTAACTGTAGTGGTGTTTTAAAATGACAGGTGGGGATGGGGCCAATCTCAGGTGTTGTCATGACTCTGTCATGATGTACGTGTTTGTGTGTGTGTGACAATATTATGTACGGTTGTATGATTATAACATCATAGATGAAACGAACCAATGGTTGCTCTCGTTTGTTTCCCATATTTTTGTCTGCGTGGGAATCGTAGGAATTGTTCCACGATCATACGTGTCGCTCCGTGAATTTCTGGAGAAAAATAGTTCCAGGCTTCACAGATTAACTTCAACATTTGCAATTATTGGGATAAATTATTATTTGTAGACGGTTTGTTTTGCATCAGAGCGTCAGATAATTCAGCCACAGTTTAAGTGACTTAGTTTAAGTGAATTAAGGACTCGTTTGTGCTCTTTTTGCTCACTGGTTTCTCATTTGCAGTGCTTATATAATCCAGAAATAGTCTCAAGCTCTGTTTTAATATCTTTTTATCTCTTATTTTCATTTCTTTTACCCTGTTGTCTTTCTGTGAACCCTTAGAAGGGCCCTAGGCCCACTTCAGCGATGTTCTCTGTAGGGTTACGTTGCGCTAGGGTATGATGTTGTCTCCGTAACGTACATCTCCGCAGGAGCTTTTAAGGTGAATTCATAGCAGAGACTCGGGCGTTCTGGGACAATGGCTTCCGTTATGCTAACGTTAGCCGCACCACATGTTCTTTGCTTTTAACGGCCCTCCTTTGTGTCACGGCGTCCCATTTTCATTCCCCGAGGCTTGTGTTCTTCAGCGCTTCTGACGTTTCTGTAATGTTCTGCACCACAATAATGTGTGTCTGTGTGTGTAGGACGAAACCGGTGCTTATGTCATCGACCGAGACCCCACCTATTTCGGACCCATACTCAACTACCTGCGACACGGGAAGCTAGTTTATAATAAGGAGCTAGCAGAAGAAGGTACGTGATGGTTTCCGGTGAGATGTGATGCATTGGGCTGTGATGTCTTGCGCTGTGATTAAAGCGTTGGTGATTTCAGGTGTGCTGGAGGAGGCAGAGTTTTACAACATCACGCCGCTGATTAAACTAATCAAAGAGCGAATCCTGGAGCGCGACGCTAAAGCCACGCAGGTACCCAGCAGCCTTCAGCTCATGTTTCTCAGCACAGCCTTGTTTTAGTCTGTATTTGTGACTGTATTGGCAGCTTATGCAACAGCTGCAAGCCTCTCGCCCACTCTCTCTCTCTCTCTCTATCTTTCTTTTCTTCCATTCTTGCCTTTTGGCTTCATCCTCCATCTCCCACTGCATCCCTTTAAATTCTCCACTGATCCTTACTTTCTCTCTCTCTCTGTGTCATCCACTCTCTCTCTCCCCCACTCTCTCTTTCTCTGTCACTCACTCTCTTTCTGAGTCACTCACTCACCCATACTCACCCTGTCTCTTTCTCTCTCTCTGTCACTCACTCTCTCATACTCACCTTGTCCCTCTCTCTCTCTCTCTCTCTCTCTCTGTCACTCACTCTCTCACACTCATACTCGCCCTCTCTCTCTCTCTCTCTCTCTCTCTCTCTCTCTCACTCTTTCTGTGTCATCCACTCTCACACTCTCTCTCACTCACTCACTCACATTCACCCTTTGTCTCTCTCTCTCGCAGCAGGTTCCACCGAAGCACGTGTACCGGGTTCTGCAGTGTCAGGAGGAGGAACTGACGCAGATGGTCTCCACCATGTCCGACGGCTGGAAGTTTGAGCAGGTCAGCGTTCGCGCCGGCCGCCGCCCTCGTCTGGGACTGCTCTGGACTGTGGGTTGGACCGACACAGAGTTCATCCCTCCCTCCCTCGTCCTAAAACTCCCAGTGTCCAATTCTCCCCACATTCAGAGTCCCAGTAGCACAGAGTCCAGTGACACAGCCGATCATTACACAAATGCTCTGATTGGTTGTTCATCACAATCTATGAATATCAAATTCATACCTGGAGTCCAGTAACTGACTGATGTGTCACTGGTGCGTTTGTTGCCTCTATAAAAGATTATTGTGTCTTTATAGAAAATATCCAGCGTGATCCTTTATGCCCCTAATTCCTGTCCTTAAATCTGTAGTGCTAGTCATGATGAATCTCTCCCTCTCTCTCTCTCACTCTCTCACTGTGTTGTCCACTTTGTCTCTGTCACTCTCTCTCATCCTCTCTCTCATCGTGCCATCCACTTTGTCTCTCTCTCTCATCGACTCTGTCTCTCTCTCTCTCATATGCACACTGTCTCTCTCTCTCTCTCTCATGAAGATGGTTAACATTGGCTCATCGTACAGCTACGGAACGGAGGACCAGGCTGAATTTCTCTGCGTGGTCTCCAAAGAGCTGCACACCCCCGGCGGAGGCCTGGGGGCCGAGCAGAGCCACAAAACAAAGGTTGGTACCCCTCCGTCACGCCCGTTAAACATCTCACGCTCTTCATCTTTATTCGTGCCATTTCACAGACACAGAGGTTCCAAAGACACGTTCCTCAGCATCAGTCTCCATCGCACGCCCGCTCTTTACAGTCTTTTTCATTTTCTTTTCACGCCATCATTCGTTTCTGTTCTCCGCTCATAACACACCCAGACCTCGGACACACAGGAGGACGACGGAGCGAGGGAGGAAGAGGCGGAGGAAGAGAGAAATTCAACCCCCAATGAGTGGATTAGGGATTAGCAGAAACAGTCAGTATGGAGGAACTGGTGAGAAATGCCGCCATATTAGTTGTAGATGCACAAATTTAAGTAGTTTTAAGTGGGTTTTGGTCTGTTGCATTTCAATGCACAAGTTGGTTAACGTGGTAAGTTGCAACCAGCTCTATTAGCCGTGCTACTAGTCTTCTTCAGGTTTTAGTTATTTGTCGTGACTTAATGAGTGCAATGAAATGCAATAGCCATAACCTTTAGCAACTTGTAAACATGCAACTTATAACTATTGCAGGCACACACTGTTCCAACGTTACAGTGCTACTGTATATTACTGTATATACTGTATACAGTAATGACATTAGCTGAAGCTACACTGACTAGCCGCTATACTAGAATACAAACACACAGCTTCTACAGGAAGATTTTAAGCACAGATTTGAAATGACTCAATTTATTTTAACATCCGTTCCATAAATTACCATCGAGTCGTTCTCATTTTCACCCATTTTCACACTTTCAGCAAAACGAATGTTTGTATTGGTCATAAAAACATGGAACAGCCAATAAAACGTTTATCTCTTAATTTCTGCAATTATTCCCAATAATCAGGAATTGCATGCAACCAAAATTTCTGTGTCCTGAAACTAATTCCACCCTGTTTTTCAGCTTTTCCAGATCCACGGATCCCGGATGTAGGAATCCAAGAGTTTTATTTTTCCAGACATCCATTCGATCACATGCTCACGATGCTGTTTTTATAACCGTGCGTTTTGATTGGTCGACAGAGCAACAGGTATTAGCGGGAGACGATATTAGGTAACTAAACCGTTTCTAAAAGTAAACTATGCTTAACTAATAGTTATATCTTAGTACTCAACTAGTAAGTGTAACCTGGTTAGTCAACCGTACAGTTAAAAACAGAAGGACATTAAACAATCATGAGAATAAGATATCAGGACACATGCAGACACCAGTTTTTTTTGTCCAGCCGACATGCAGATCCGTTTAGCCGTGAGTGTCAGAAACGTCACGCTGGCAGGACACCAGGAAAGCACTATAGCCCCATTTTCAGGCCGCAGTAACTCATTTTGATAGTCTGTGGCGCCGACTGAGAGGTTATGATGTCATTTTAGGTCACTGTGATGTTACAGGGCTGTTCGTTGATTTAACTGTAAACCGTTTGTCGTGTCTTTAAACTCGGCACCTAAACGTTTGTGCGTCGTGTGAAGGTTAGATTTGTAAAAAAAAAAAACAAGACTTTGTGTAACTGGCAATCGAATTAAAACGCCTCAATTCAACAAATTATGTACATTTTTTTCTAGCCTGGACCAGAACAAACGACCAAATCTTTCTGCGCCGCGGCTAATTTGCATGCGTGAGCTTGTTTATTAAACACGCTGTAGTTTTGCACAAATTTGCATCGACGTATTCGGATCTGGGTCCTGTTGCGTCCTGTTACGTTTGCTTGTGGACTGACTGCACTAGGGTACGTTTTTTTTAATCGGTGTGTGTTGTAACTTTGCAGATGTTTTCATATTGATACATTACACAAGTGGAAACACACAACAGGACCCATTTAAAGTAAGAACGCTTTGTTCCCGCGGGTCAGTCAGTTCTAATGATGTTGAGTTCTGAAACTGTGATTATAACAGTCCTTGTGTCTGTAGACTGAACAGTGAATTATTGCATCATAGATTTTGATATGTACGTGTTTAGCGTGTCGATTCCCAGCGGCCTTTGTATAGCGTGTGAGCCACATACTGTCACCTGTATTCCTGAAACAATACTTGTAGTGTGTGTGTATTTAACACAGGGTATAAATGTCAGGCGATGTTCTCTTCAGGGCTCAGTTAATGTTTTATCTGAAAATGTTGAATGTGTTTTTTCCCCAAGTCTCCAAAAACTGTCTCTGATAAAACTGACCTGCTGGGATTCCGACTCCGAGTTCTTTAACTATCTTTTATTTATTTATGAAATAAGGGAATTGTTGCGAATCCATTTTTTTATTATTTATTTTTTCATGGCGTGAAAGATATCAAATAAAGGTTTGCTTTTCTTTTTTAAATGTTCTTGTTTGTGGATTTTCATTAAACGTTGTATTTATATATTGCATAATTCACGGATATCAGAAAACACGTTCTGTCCGGTTTGTCAGTTTTTCTCTATTTTTAGCGCATTCATGGAAAATGTTGAGACAACACTGCTGTGTACATAGACATCACGACAATTCAAATAAAGTTTTTTCAAAAAAAAAACTTTGTGCAGTAATACGTTTATTGTACGTTGTATATTCCTGCACATAACAGCCACTCAATACGTTTATACAATGTTTCTCTGCGCATTTAATTGCTTTTGAAGCTAAAATAATGTCTGTTAAGACCAATTCTTTGGAAAGAAGTGTTGAACTCAAGTTGCAGGTCAATAATAATAAAAAAAGTAATGCAGTATTGTACAGTATTTACAGTTTGTCGTCTGTTAGTCTACAGGAAGGATGTTTAGTTTAAGGGGACAGTGTTCAGGGTCCTACAGGTACGTACTGAATCCATCTCCAGTGACCAGGTGGAGGTATTCCGGCTGCCCTGTGGACTCCGTCTCAGCCGTTATCCTCTTGTGACGTGTCGACAAGGTCTTCCTCTTCCTCATACTGGTGGGACGTTTCTCCAGACACGTCTTGATCATTTGAGCCAAATCTTGCTGCAGGTGTTGTGAGTTTTCCCTGCCATACAGATTTCAGAATATTTTAAAAAACGTTTTCCAAACTACTCTCGATTTCAATTAACGTATACAATAGTAGCTATCTCAAGGACCACCCTTATGCTAGCGTACCCCTCAACAGGACAAAATGTACTTTTTGCAAAACAAATAGATGGATCTGTTATCGGTGACTCATTCTGCACCACACAGATTTTTGTCCAATCAGATGCTCTCTAGAACAAGGATGTCCCGCCCCCACAAGCAATTAGCAAATAGTAAATCGTGGATCACGGCTAAAGCTTATTGGATGTATGAAGATTTATAAAGAATAATAAATTAGTAACTCACGCCGTAGGAGGAGACGGCAGATTATAATTCTGTCCCTTAACTCCAGTCAGCCAGTATGTCGTTTCTTTTCCTTTTCCCTGTAGCGTATACAAGATCATCAGATAATGGCGCGGGTGCGAGACGACCCAGAACAAATCAAACACAAACCTTTAAGTATGTTTCTCCTCTCTTTTCAAACTCAAACTGGCAGTCTGTGCGCTGCAGGATGTTGATGGTGGACTCGCTCACGTGGATTCTTAACGCTGTGGTAAGAACGATAACAGAGACACGGGGGTGAGCGAATGTAAAGCAACGAATGCAAGCGTTGGTTTGGCGTCAGGTGACTCACGTAGACCCGTGGACTCCATGCGAGACGCGATGTTCACAGTGTCTCCGAACAGACAGTATCTGGGCATTTTAATTCCCACGACACCGGCGGCGCAAGGGCCTTTATATACACAAAATCAATATTACAGATTTTACAGTCTCAATGGCGTCAGATGGATATAATTATATTTGTATATGGTGTTCCTGTGTAGCTTAGTTGGTAGAGCATTGCGTTAGCAGCGCAAAGGTTGTGGGTTCGATTCCCAGGGAGCACAAGTACTTATGAAAAAATGTATAACTTGTATGTACTGTAGGTCACATCTGCCAAATGTATATAATTATATATGTATATTTTCTAGAAAATCAGTCATCAAAATCATCAATTTTAGGAAAGATTGGTTTTATATACACAGGTTTTATATACTTGTTGGAAAATAAAGTTTAAAATATACCTATTTGTAACATACATCCAGTCGTTCCTAAAGCTGGAATTTTTTTATATTATTACAGTTTGGAGTTTGGATACCTGAATGAACCCCAATACGGATCCACACGGGCAGCCCGGGCAGGTGACGTAACTGGAACGTTCCCATGAAGGCCAGGATGTCCAGGGCCATGTGGCAGATGTCCATGGCGTGCCGGTTTCCGTTCCGTCGCGGCAGACCGGACACCACCATGTACGCGTCACCGATGGTCTCCACCTGAAACGGATGCAGAACGTTCCAAATCGCTCTGACGGAGGTCTGAGGGCCGGTGTGAATGTTTGAGGAAGTACCTTGTAGACGTCGTGGTCGTCTAAAATGCTGTCAAAGTTCTTGTATATGTCGTTGAGCATGTCCACCACCTCCATAGGGGTGCTGTAGTAACACAAGGTGGTGAAGCCCACGATGTCGCTGAAGTAGATGGTGACCTCTTCAAAGAGTTCCGGCTCCACTTTTCCCGTTTCCTTCAGCGAGCGCACGACCGGTCTGAAACGCATCCACAACGTCAACAGTTAGACCCCAAAACGACAGACCCCAAGAGTTTAAACCACGCTTTGCACTCGTCTTTTTAAATCCGGAGTGAATCATGATGCGTGTGTGAACGCAATACAGGAGTCACTCCTGTTACGGTGACATCATCATTACCAGGGCAACAGTTTAATGTTTTGCTAATGTAAACAGAAACTTCCAACATTTTTACCCATTTTAGGTCATTAACAAAACCAATATTGTCAAATATGAAACATTAATTATGAATTATACATCTTGTGAATATTATTAATTATTCACACGTTCCTGTCACTGACCCAGGAAGCAGCAAGAAGTTGAGGAAATCCGCTCGGTCGCGTTCAGCCTTGTACAGAGCCGTACGCTCCTCCACCAGCCGCTCCAGGTTGCTGGAATACATCTGCAGCCTCCGGATCAGGTTTTCCATGTAACTCTCGTTTGCCTGATTCTCCAGACTGTTTAAACCCAAACCAAGCAGTTATTCGTTATAGTGATTCCAGTCACGGAATCCTTTAATCTGATTGGCAGACACACATTTGCTAAGCTAATGGTCTAACAATCATGTTTTTGACATTTTTTATGTGTTTCCAGGTTTGTAAGATGTTTTCTTTTAATAAAATAAGTTAGAAAAGTGACCTGACGATCTTTCGTAGCGTGAGTTCGATTTTTTTGAAGTCTGGTCTTCTGTCTGGTTCCTCATCCCAACAATTTTTAATCAGCATGCACACCTGGAGAAAAGCAAGTATATTAAATAAATGTGATAATTGTGATTTACAGTAACCTGCACATCGTTCTAACTGTTATTATGAACATAAATAACATGTTGGAACATCTTAACCTCATGTTCTCGTTCGCCAGCATTCTCAAAGTACAGATCAGGTCTGAAGACAGACGTAAGTCCGGGGTGTCGCACCCTGGCCAACTTCTCTGTGGAAGAAAAGCGGATTGGTGGTGGGTGCAAAGCATTGTGGGTAACTGCCAGCAGGTGTCACTGCGTGGCCTGTGAACGCGTGTCTTACCAGCGCGGTCTGAGCAGGCGTTTGTGTAGAATGTACACTTCCTCATCATGATTTCCTGGGAAATGATGGCGAAGCTATAGACGTCCCCTTTCTGAGAAACCCCCTGTTTGCGCAAGTGTTCGGGGGCCGTCCACAGATCTAGCGTAGCGTAAACAAATAAATGTCTAGTTAAGTGACTACGGTGACTTTATATATTAAGAAGGGGGAACTATATATTACCTTTGCAAGGACTGAGAAATGTACTGAAACCAAAATCTGCTATTTTTACCACCATGCAGTTGTCCACCACACAGTTGGTGGATTTGAGTTGGCCGTGAACAGCGATGTTGCTGGTGTGGAGATAAGACATGCCCTGCCGTATCGCAAAAAGATTTATGACTTATGAGAGACATTGTGCCTTTAAATAACTGCACAGGTGTGTGTGTGTGACCATTTATTAAAGTGACAAAGACAAATAACTGGGACTGAAACTCTTATTTGCAGTCAGTGTTGGCCCTTAAATCTGTAACTTTTGTTTCAATGGTAAGTTAATAAAGAATAAAGATCATAATAATAATATATAATAATGATTATTCAGGCTCAATAATTTGCAGGTGACCTGCAGTTAATCTTTCAAACAGAGATGGCGCCAAAATGAACATGTATGCATAACATCTTACAATCACATCTGTTTGAATTCATCCAGTTACCTTTGCGATGTCGTACATCACAGATATCTTATACTGCCAGTCCATAAATGTCTCCTCAGGGTATGAAATCGTATCATTAAGCACATGCTAAAAACAAATAAACAAATTATAAGTGAGAAACACAACAGGCTTTGTTTTCATTCATCAAAATAGCAGCTTAAAATCACACTTACTCTGAGAGACCCTCTCTCTCCGTACTCAAACACTCCAAAAACCTCACTGTCAAACTTTACCGTCCCGTAGAATTTGGTCAGGTTGTAATAATCGATTTTTAAAAGCTGAGAAGAAAATATTATTCACACATATTAAAAATACAAAAATATTAATCACAAGTTATTAAGGTTTTGCAGCGTAAACGTTCGGCTACCGCGTTGAGCTCGCGTCTCTGTTTCTCGGTGAAGCCTCCGTCGTTGTATTTCAGTTCATTAAGGAGAACGATCTGAAAAACAAACAAAATATGAAATAAAAGTCTAAAAAAATTATTAAAAATCCAATTTTTACAAAACAAATCGATTTTTGGACCTTTTTGTCGTAGCGCGCCCGTCGTAAATTATAACTGTTGCTGTTTATGGAGTCCTTCTCAATCTGAGGACAGAATATAGTAAAAATACATATGCAGTATTACATATTGAATTATAGAATTATAGAGAAATACATATTGATTATAGCGGTTGCAGTAAAAATACACAAAACGTTGTAAAAACGAAGGAGAAACTGTGAATTACCTTCAGGCTGATCATGCTCTGTTCGTTCACCTCCAAAGGTAAGATGAGTTCTGAGGGAATGTGAGACCATTTCTTCTGCTTGTTGCGGTAAAATCTGTTTTGCCTAAAATTCGTGCACACAGTCATATTTTTACAGCACGGACTGTCGTATGAAATACTTCAGGCTAGCAAAAGCTAGCGTGATATTGAAATGGTAACAGAATGAATAAATAATGAATAGAAATGTTTAGTTCCAACCAAAAAAAGATGAAGGCAAGGGTAGTCATCACTCCGACAAAAGTGGCTCCAACTGTTATGACAATATCGTGCACCTGCTGGCCTAAATGACATCATAAACCTGGTTTACTTAAGTCTAGTCTACAACAGTTCTACCAATACAAGACTAATATTAAGTTCTAGATATACACAGTTCTAAAAATCCAAGAACCTTTCAAAGTAAAACGTTCTTACAAGAATTTCTTATCCAATTATAGTTTAAAGAACCTTTCCAGTCTGAATGCTTTGTGCTAAAGGTTCTTTAAGGAACAACCAGACAGGAACGTTTATTTTTAAGACCGTACTGAAATACTCTACCTTTGGCATCCATCATTGTCCGATCTTCAGGAAGACGAACGTGAGGCCAAATGAAGGAGGGATTATCGTCCTTTAGTTGCGTGTGATTGGTGGAAGTGTTGAACTCGTAAAGAACTCTGTACTGAAGTATAAATAAAATGGATTCAAAATGTCCATTATTGTCTTTAATAAGCAAGAAAGATGTTTGTCGTACCTCATTGTCACTATTAGTGTAGATCAACGAAAATATCAGATCCCTGTCGCCAAACTCATCCAATTCATAATCTCCAGCTATACCTGCAGAGACAGACGTCATGTCACGTCCGTTCTGATGTCACAACAAGCTCAGATATCCCAAATAATCCAAAGTTTTTCCTCATCACCTTTGAAGGTCACGTTTCTGAAGTAGTTGATGCTCACGGTCTCAATCTGCTGAAAGTTGGAGCTGTTCATGATGTTTCGCATCACGTGTCCGAACAGCAGAACTGCGTCGTGATACGCCGCGATATAATCGTTCATCTGGACAGGAAGTAGAGGGGAGGAGTCAGTGTGACCTTGCAGGTACGTAAAATTAAACACATATAAAAATATACAAAATAAACCAAATATATAAAATTGACACTTAGCATTTTTATTACTAGCTAAAAAATGTACATTTTTAATGTTGTTGTCATGGAAAATTTATTTTACCCATTTTATTAACTAAGTTTTGTAGCTTTTTTCCTACCGTGTTGTTACCAGAACTGTCGATGGTGTAATTTCTTGAGTTGGGCATCGTTAAAACCAGCACATTTTTCATGGCCGCGTTCGAAGACCCTGTGTAATACACGTCACTGTGCGAGAAAGTTACACATGGTTACTGACATACACTGGTGTAGGTAACCTGTGCCTCTCTGTCGCCACCTCTGTTTGAAACATGTCATTGCGTGTTATTTCCATACTTCTGTATATATGCTAAAGCCAAACTAACAGACCTTACAGATTATTATTATTATAAACTTGCCGCTACGAATCAGGAAAAGTGACTGAGTTTCTTTTAACCACTGATCTGAAATGTACTTCATGTGTGTTCAGTCATGTGTTCAGTCATGTGTTCAGTCACTCGTTTTTTAGCACGTATGATCAGAGGAGTTAAATGTACATTAAAGTGAACGACTGACTTGTAAAGATCAATTAGAAAAAAGATGTTTTCATCATCGGAGTCCATCAGCGTCCCGTTTTTCAGATCTATGATGTCATCCGGTGTTCCACATATAATAAACACTGACAAAACATAAACAAATAAAACATATTATTGCATCAGTATGTCATAAATATTGAAGAGATTTTAAAAGGTAGAACTGAATTATTGTGTCCTGTGACACTGACATCACAGTTAGGGTTAACAGACCAAGTTAACAGACCAAGACTAAACAGTCTAAAAGTTTAAGAAGTGTCAAACCCACGATTGCTATCTCGATTTCTATTGGCCAGAGCTGCACTAAGCTCCTCCTCTTTTCTCAGAACCACTCGCTGCTCCAAACTGGACGAAAACGGGGCAGAATCCACTTCCAGGGCGTTCATGTACCTACAGGCCCAATCATACAGAAACAATTGATCTTACACGTGCATACACACGTATATAAACGTGTGTAAGGCCACCCACCAGAAACAGTCCTCGGTGTTGTTCTGTTTCTTGTACAGATACACGGTTTTCCATGCTGGCTTGATGTGGTCGCTGAATTCCCAGAAGTACACGAAGAAGCTGGAAATTTTCCGGGCGGGGGGCAAAAGGCGAGTCAGATCCCTCTTGAAGTCACACGACAGTCCGAAACTCCCAGCTGAGATGATGGGCATGTTGAGGTCCAATCCGATCTCCAAACTGTGGGACGGTCAGAAATATCCATGGACTAATGCGTCATTGTTGAGGACTAATGCGTCACTGTTGAGGACTAATGCTCACTGTTGAGGACTAATG
>JBAJNP010011472.1:0-14713 GCA_036877545.1 Yasuhikotakia modesta
GTGGCCTGCAGCATCTTCTCTCTCCACAGGCTGAAGAAGTAGGACGGGTCTGTGTAGAACTTCAGCGCGTCCTTCTTATCATCTCTGTGGAGGGAAACATTGACATCATTTACAGACTCCTGATCTACATGAGCAGAAGACTGTAGAGTTTTGAAAAAAGATGAAGATGATGATGATGAAGAGTTCACCTGTAAGGACTCAGGATGTTGAGAGGTGGAGGTTTGTCTACGCAGTGGTAGATCTCCAGCACAGGATTAGGGATGGAGGTTCTGGACACCACCTGCTGGTCCTGAACGGTGGAGCTTCTAAAGGCCTTCCTCATGTTGATGTCTTGAAGAGAGACTGCAGATGAAGACAGAAATAAAAAAAAGTTTAAAAAAAGTTTTTTTGCTTGTTCTAAACAACTATGATGTGGCTTCCAGGATGCAAACTAAAATAAAACACAATCAGTTAACACAGGGAAGTTTGGAAGAATCTAGGTTACTGTGTTTAGTAGCATGTTTAGTTTGTCTCTGCTTTGGGCTGTGGATGTTGGAGATGTATTTTTGCTGTTGAGATGGAATCCTCTTTTATTCAGAAGACATTCCTGTCAGATTCACCAGCAATCGGATGATGTTATTGATTTTAAAACAGCTCCTCAGAGACAGATATAGAGTCACTTTCCTCTGATCTACTGCCTGTAGTGTATATCACATATTGACTGTATCACACATCTCTCTCTCTCACTCTCTCTCTTTAAGGGAACAGTTCACCCAAAACTGAAATTCACTTATTATTCTTATTAATCTCTAAACCTGAAGGTCATTGTTTTAATGGTTAAAAGTGAATTTTTAAAGAATCTTGGCCACTGGTTTTTTTTTATTAACCATAAGTGCATGAGAAGCACATTATATGATATGCAATAATTTCATCTGAGAATCAGATGAGAATCTGAAATGATTTGCTCAGGTTAGTGACCATCTCATTCTCTGCCACATCTCCTCTCCATCTCCTCTACGTTTCTCATGCCATGAATTCCCAGCAGGCTTTGCACTCAGAGTGCTTGAGAGGTAATCTCTCACTCTGAAGAGGCAGGCGATAATGGAACACTTGAACTTTAGAAGAAACACTGATGTTTCTTCAGTGAGGGATCACGAGGGAGTTGGTGCATATTAAACACTGTTTAACAGCTTGCTAGTTGTCAACTGTAGCTGGCTGAACATTTTAAACCGACAGGAACATTATTAGATGTTTAACAACCAACAAAGCCATAATCCTGGTTGTGTATATCATGAACAGGATGTTTACAGATACAGAACTCTCTCTGCCAGGGGTTCGATCAAACAGTCTGACATCAGAGGCACTCCATCATCTGCTTCACAAACTGAGACAGAAGATGGTGCCCTCAGGCACTGGATCTGAGTTCTCCACAGAGAGAAGAACCAAAACCAGATAAAATGAGCTGATCAGAGATCAGAAGAACGGAGAGTTTGATGTCTCTCTCATTGCAGCACAGAAAGCTGGGTCACTGCTTCAGCTACAGGCTAAAAGAGGATCACAATGGAGGACGGCACTCAAAGGAGAACATCTCACTCTACAGCTCACAGTCTGACAGGATCTGGAGATGACCTGGAGAACGGATCTAATGCTTGATGTTACCTTCTTCCACAGTAGAGTCCAGCTGAGTGACTTTGACAGCCAGCAGGTCCACTTTCTCCTGCACTTTATTCATGCGGACGTAGAAGCTGCTGGCTTCATTAAACAGCTCCCTGAAGATGTCCTCCGCATGCCGGCCTGGGAAAAAAAACGAGAAACAGACCTGCTGAAAACGCTCTCATCTTACAATTATTTGTGTCAGAATTAGAAGATTTAATATAGCACAGAAGAATAAACAAACTTATTTTAAATAACAAACACATGAAAGAGAAAATCCATGATATTTCATAAAAATGAGACAGACTCAGACTGCCCAGCTGTTTGATGATGGCTGCCAGCGTGCTGTTGGTGACACACTCCAGCTCACTGGACACTCCGTCAGGAAGAGCTCCACGGCACAGATGCTTGGGTTCGATGCTCCTCTTCACCAGCGGCATGACTGACTACTGCTGAAACCTGTCAAAGCACAAATCAAACGCTTAACCACCTGTTGATCAAATGCAAATACCATGAAACAAATGGAAAATCAAGCATGCAACGCAACTCCTAGTCCAAGCACTCGTAACATCAAGGCTGTCCTGCTGGCTGGCTTTCCAACCAACACAACCAAACCCTTCAACCAAACCAAGCTTCAGAATGCTACAGAACATCTGGTCCTCAATCAACCAATAAAAGCCAGCCTCACACCCCTCCTGATCTCACTCTATATGCTTCAATTTAAATCTGTCTCTGGCCTTCAGGACAGTCAACAGAACTTCACAGTTTACCTCAACCCACTCAGTTATACGTCCCCACTGCATTCTGTACACAAGCAACATCTGATTGTTCCCTCATGAGGTTCCAGATCACTTTCAAATACGTTCTCCTATTCTGTTCTTCCTGCCAGTCGCCACTCATTCAAGACACAATTTAACACAGCAGAACAGCAGCGAGAGAAAGAAAACCCAAAAGTGTGTCACCTTGGTCTTCCTAGTGTTGTTGCCATGACAACAACACCACGGCCCCTTTGGAGAATTTCATTCTTTAAAATAACACTTCAAACCAACGTCTCAGTGCAGCTTTGCCTGTTCAAGATTCAGAATTTTAATGTTTACAGGTCCACACATAGAAACGTGATTGTGTTTCATCCCTGTACAAACATCATTGTGATCAGACAGACATCTGGGTTTGTTATACAACACACACAATGTGTTGTATAACAAACGGGGGCAGTTGTGGTCTACTGGTTAAAGGAGTTGGGCTTGTAATCAGTAGGTTGCTGGTTCGATTCCAGCGCTGGCAGGTAGCACCTGAAGTGCCCTTGAGCAAGGCACCTAACCCCCGATTGCTCCCCGGGCGCATGAAACAGCAGGAGAGGCCCATCTTTGTTTCTTATCAACCTTGAAACCTGCCTAGAAACTGTGATTGCTTTCCTTGGTCACTTTTCCAAAATGTTCGGAGCTGTCTGCAATACAGAGCAAGAGTGTCATTAGAGACGGAGAAGAAGTGTTGCCATGGTTTCCTTTCACGGTCCCAGAGTCCTTTTTTTGATTATAAAGAGCGGAAAGGAGATCAGAGACAAACAGACAGATACTGAAGACAGATAGATGTGCTTACCATTATAAACCCTGCGGAAACACGAGACAAGCATTTATCCAAGCATAACTGTTGACACCTCAGATATGCAAATAAAAACACTAACCCAAGGTCTAGGAACGTACAGGTTGAAACGTCAGATCATTAACACCCAGGGTTAACACTTAATCTCTGCTGAAACGTAATGAGCCACACAATTAAATGTGCTGCGTTCAGCAGTATCACAACGTTCAGCTAACGCTCATGTGTCTTAGACCCAACGCTGAAGCTGTCAGACACACTGGGCAGGTTTAATGGTAGGACTGATGATGTAGGAACAATAATGGATTAAATCACCGGGGGTGTCACATAAAGTCAGCATGTGTATGTCTGTCTGTGTGCGTTTGTCTGTTTGTATAACCCAAAACCTAAAAACTACTCACAGATTTACAGAGATGGTCTTTGATGGTCAACAGACAGGCCATGCTTGCACTGTCTTTGCCTGGGACAACAATTAGCAAATGCCACAGAATATAACAGCACTTGCTTTTCATTTATAAAGTTGGTCATGACTGGACAGTGGACACACACCAATACATTTCGCTCTCTTACATTATAAAACGTTATTTAAAGCTTTATAATAGTTGCATACATGTTCATTTTACAGTGGCACCTATCAGCTGTTTAGCTAGAATGATAAGATCTACATACTTGAGTGTTAATGCAAAACTCCGCTTATATATGTTTATACATTTTGTAAATATCTGACTAAATATGACCCAAAACATTTTTACGGTTCGCTACTCATTTTTCTCGGATCTAAACAGACGCATCGCACGATGTTAGCGTTAGCGGTCGCAACGCGCGTGACAGACGCTGGCGTTACCTGCACGGCCGTCGCTTCTGTCTGATGTCGGTCCGTCTGTTCCTCTGTTTTTATATCGCATTTATCATTATAGTCCGATGTAAATAACGTTGACAGGTTCAACGCAATAACGCCCTAAGCGTGCGCGTCTACCTGACAGCGTCGCGTCGCTGTCAGCGCTCGACCGGAAAGGCTCCTCGCGCATGCGCAGACTGAGGTCCAGCGCGCCTCCCGCCAGCAGAAACTGACTGGAGTCGCTGAGGAAGAAGAAATCGACGCTTTAAATGTCGGTAAGAGCGAAAACATTTCGGCTATTTAAGCTATTGTGTGACTTTGTGTGTGTAAATATCAAGAACAGCGCGGGTTGTGTGTTGTCTGCTAAATTAAAGTGATTTTTGTGTGTTGAAACGAGCTAATCGTAAATTAAATACGTGATCCTGAAAATGATACAAACACTTCAAACTATCGCAACAAAAGCCGTGTTTTCTTTACTGTTTGGTGTTTATATATTCACGTTATATACGTATCCGTCGACAGATGGCAGTATCGTTAAACGCCTGTATACAAATAAAAAGCGTATAAAAACATATGATATATAATTATGTGACACAAACTTAGCATGATTTCTTGGTCTATTACGTGTCATTACCTTCTTCTTACCCGCGTGGGGACGTGTGGTCCGCCGAACCGAGCCGACGGTCGCTGTCCGTGGTGCTGAAAGCATCATGATTCGGTGTTGAGTCCATTTATAACTACTGTACTGCTGGAGCCGAGCCATGCCAATGTAATACACCTACATTACAACAGCATTTACCGCAGAGTGAACGGCACTTATCTTTTATTAAATAAATAGCAGCTTCACAAAAGGATAACATTGCAAGAATGATGGGTTTAAAAAAAGAGGGTTTTGGAAAAGCATTTCCAGGCTGAGGTGTAAAAACAAGGGCAGGTGATACAGGAAAATGACTAAAGATCTACACGAAAACAGCAAGAATTTACAGCTTTATACATGATATATTCATATATTCATCCTCAAATGAGCATTTCAAATGTTCACAGAGGCTCTTACTTCAATGAACATTAGGAACAATGAAGTCTTTCCAACATTGCAGCCATAACTCAAATCAACTATTTTCTTCTGGTCAGAGTTTTAAATCTTTGATCTGAGACGCCTTGTCGAGTTATAATCTGACCACCGTGTTGAATCATTGTAAGCAGACCTTTAGAGAACCGGACTTTTACAGCCATTTCCTCTACGTTTGGCAATGAAAATATATGACCACTAACTGTGATAGTGTTTCACCATATCTCACAGAGAGATCATTTAACATATATTACTGGAGATGTTTACAAACTACATAAATAATGCTTGTGTACTTAGTATAGCTTTATAATTATTATGCAACTAGCTTGTATGATGCAGTACCTATAAAATATTCCACACTTGGGATTTTCTGTAACGATTACATTCACCACTAGAGGATGCTGTTAGTCTATCTATGAAAGATTTTCTGCCCGTTGCATGAACTGCAGTCTTGCATGATCTGCATGTTGCATGAACTGCGCAAATTGCCCAGTGCTGCTTTAGCTGGAGACTGGTTTCTCATGCAGTATTTATTAGCATTCAAACATCTGGGTCTATTAACACAAACAAGCAAACATCAACATTCAATCTTGATTTCAGTCACACTGACACAATACTTTCTGAGCCTATTTATGTTGTCACTGTGGTCATCTGTATACATTCTGTGCTGTGACTTAGTTGAGGTTGTAGATACAGCCAATCACATTGAGTTCTTTGGGGTGTGACAAAAACACAGATCTAGAAACAGATCTAGATACCATCTAGAGGGACTCTTTGGAGCACAATCACACAATCAGTCATTGTGTCCCACTAGATGATGTTTTTCAAACACTGCTGGTGTGTTCTGTGTGACTATTGCCGCTGCTGATGGAGATCTCCGATAGTCCTGGTTTTAGTTCCAGTCCAGGATCAGTGTCCAAGTCCTGCAGCTCCACATTCCGGATTCCGTCCCCATTTCTGCAGTTACTGTTGCGATCGACGGCGCTTTTTTGGCAGATCAGGATTGGCGTGACCGCCGAATGAGAGGGACAAGTAACGTTTATTGGGATGGGTTTAAGCCCCACCCGTCTGTACTGGCAGTGCATGTATCTTGAAAATGCCCGTCTGTACGTCTTGTTAAACAACGTGTACACTAAAGGGTTAATCCCTGATGAGATGTAACCTACCCAGACAAACACGTTTAGCAGTTCAGTGAGCAGAGGTTCGTTACAAGCTCCATGGCAGAGGACGTAGAGAACGTTAGTAATAAAAAAGGGACACCACATGATAAGGAATAGAAAGAACACCACACCCAACACCTTGGAAGCCCGCCGCTCATTCTTGATTGCCTGCATCATCCCACGTCGCCCGTGGGCTCCACCTGGGTCTCGCCCGGCGGGTGAATTCATCTGAGATGGAACTTCAGAGCTCACAATTATTGAGATGGTGTCCGAAGGTGGAGTCAGGCTGAGGGTGTTTCCATCACTGTTGCTGATTTGAAGACAGTTAAGGCTACTGCGACGGGACGGAGCAGATGGTGGAGCAAGATGGGAAGTGGATGGAGGCGGAGGCTGCAAAGGTTGCTGGGAAGAGGCTTTGCCCTCATAGAGGAAGACTGTGGCCTGTCGCTGCAGCGCTTGTACGGTGAGGCAATACGTTACAACCATTATGACCAGAGGAATGAAGAAGGCAACAAAAGAACCAACCAGTATGAAGCGCTCCTCGTTCAGAACACAGTTGCCATTTATTAAGACCTTATCTCTGTTATGCAGTCCAATCACTGGGATAGGTGTTGAGATACCTGTGAGAGAGAAAGAATATATTTACATTAATATTTATATTTAATATAATAATATATTTATATTTATCAATGATATATTTATATTTTTATCAATCTACATATGCAGAACAAGCCTTTTAACCCAACCTCACTGGTTTGGACACATGAAGAAGAGAGATGGAAAGTTTTAAACCAAAGATCAGTCAGATTAACAAATAATAGACAAAAGAACAATAGACTCAGAGGTCTGTGTTTGAGACAAACGCTCACTTGTGTTCATGATGGTGGAAAGAGAGGATCTTTATTTAATTACAGCAGATGAGTCCGACTGTCAGACAGATGGAGATCAGATAAAAATCAAATGAACACGGGGCTCATGTTGAGAAAGAGGTTAGATGTGTGAACTCTCTGTCATCTGCGATCTCATCACTAAGTCTAAGTGACATTGGAAAATGAGACCAGAGCCCTGTGTGGACAAAGAGAACCAGGCATATAAGAGAGAAAGAGGATGGGGTTTTCTTTATGTTTCCACCAAAGGGTGGCAATAGAGAGGCGAAGTTTACCCATCGCACATTTAAATAACCTGTATTGTACAGTTAAGACACTTAAGTCTCTCTTTCCAGAATTTTAAGAGAAAATATACAAAAAAGCAATAGGGAAAAGCAGGATCTACTTCTATAGCAAATCGATTAAACATTCAAACACAACTGCAAGTTATATCGTTAAAATCAGACATCGAGTCTCGGCTATTATAACAGATCAGTCGCGGTCATTTTACGTCAGATGCCATCAAACACTAGAGGGCGCTATAGCCACAGCACTCTTAACATTGTGTAAAATCTGTCTGACTGTGATTTACTTCACTGCACAGTAGGTGGTGTATCTTTCTCATACAGCATCTTATACATTCAATGCATCAAAATGATTCTGAATTCAGAATAAAGGGATCTTTGGAAAGCTGCTCTGAGTGATGGAGAAAATCATCAGACGGGTGTGTTTCCTTTATGCAACATCAGCTTTTTCTTTCAGTGAACAAAGTGGCTTCTTAACATGCAGCTGTAGACTTAACAAACCGCTGCTGTCAACTTGACATATATTTGTACCTAAAGAAAATAAATCACATTATATTTCACACATCATTTGAAATGTTTCTCTGACCTATTGATATGGTCCAAACAGCAGCTATCTTGAGCATGGCCTTGGTACGGGAGTTGAATCGGCTGTGCTCGATTGGGTTGCGAATGGCCACGTAGCGGTCCAGAGAAATGGCACACAGGTGCATGATGGAAGCAGTGGAGAAGAGCACATCCAGATATATCCAGATAGGACAAAGGGCACTGGGCAACGGCCAGACATAATCTGGAGAAACAGAGAGAGAGATTGCTTAGGACATGAGCTTAATAAGATGTTCAAACCAGTGTGGAACAATACTGAAGGCAAGAAAGACAGAAAACAAAAAAAGACAATGATAATGGGATAGAAAAAGAAATCTGTTTATAGTTAGAAAAACTCAGACTGAGTGTTCAGAAGATATTAAGATTATTTAATAAACTCAATCTCTTCTTCAAATCCTGCCTGCAGTTCTTTTCCTCCACCCCTGTTTCTGCCTCATGGGTAAGTAAACATGTTAACTCACAACACTTTAGTCACCTTAGAGAGATGTAGTGAGACCTAACTGGAGAACTAGTGAACTAGATGTAAACATTTGAGCTGTAGGATCCAAGACAGACAAAAGAAAGAAAAAATAATTACTGAGTGGTCCTAGCAGTTAATATTATAACAGCGAAGAAGACTTACTTCCAACCAAGAGAGCTAAAAATATGTGTTATGT
This sequence comes from Yasuhikotakia modesta, assembly GCA_036877545.1. Lineage (NCBI taxonomy): Eukaryota > Metazoa > Chordata > Actinopteri > Cypriniformes > Botiidae > Yasuhikotakia > Yasuhikotakia modesta. The sequence goes on from JBAJNP010011472.1 coordinate 8,729, forward strand.
CAGAACCCTGAAAAACAACTTTACAGCACAGCCATGTTATGTAAAGCAAGTTATTCAGAGTGTGTAGGATGTACAACACACACTGCAATAGTGCTGTTATAAAGTAATCAAATGAATCCTTCAAATGCAGCTTTTGGACAGCATTAAATGGAGACTCCAAACTTTAAGAGTTTTTGGAGACCAACATTAAACTTCAGACAAGAGATGAGACCTTTAATACAACATCTCAGGTTTAAATTGATAGGCTTTTAGGTGAGAGAAGTGGCAAAATGAAAACGTCCCCCAGAAAGGACACATACTAATGCAGGGGTCAGATTCTCTTACAGAGAGCTCTACAGGTCTGCAGGGGCAAGTCTGAGGGTCAGGCGACATTAGCGCCACACGAGGCGTGATTCACTGTCAATTTAATGTTTTATTGGAGCCTAGAGCAAGTGCGGTCGTGGGCTGAATGAGACTGGACCAAATCCAGACAGCATTGTGAAGATCAGGACACCTGGACTGGAGATGTGGGGACATCTGATGCCAACCTAACGAAATGAATGAATCAACGGCTTCCTTGCCAGCATGAGACTGGCAGGAGTTTTGACACAGATGGCGAGCAAAGGGGTTTTCCTCTCCTCATTTATTTGTGTGTGTCTCCGGTGGTCTGATTCACACTCTGTCGTCCAGTGAAGCAGCCCACAGTGCATGTGATTACACTTCTCCTAATAAAGAAAAATGACCACAGAGCATTCATGAGGTGACAGACTACACAGTTAAATAAGCAGTGAGAGAACGAGACAGCAGGACACAGACGGTGCGGTGAGGAAGAAGAGCAATCGGTTTCCATCCATCAGTTCTCCAAACCTGCTTGTCCTCTGCAGGGTTCCACAGGGGCTGGAGTGTTTCCCAGCATTTCAGCCGTAGGCAGAAAACACCCTGGACAGACGGCCAGTCCATCGCAGGGCACACATTCACACTCCCAGTTCCATATCTGTTCCAAATTCAAGCTTATTTATTTTTGTCAGGAAGGGTTGGAGTGTAACTCTTAAAGTAGTGACACTACTAACTTCACTACAGGTTTCAGAAAAATATTTAGTTGCTGCCGCTCATCGGTGTGTTTTAATCTTTAAACTACACAGAGTTTTATTTACTACTGTTTCACATTATCCAGATTCTGTTTTCTGCCAATTACATATTGCTATGATCATATTGCTGTATACATTTATATTAAACTTAATCACAATGTATTCAGCTATTTTTAAGGTTATCTTGAATGTAGTTGAAAGCACATTCCACTGGAAATGCTGTGATGTTCTGACATTATACATTCCCACAGAAAATCACCCTCATACCACTCTCTTTCTCTCTCTCTCCCACTCAGCACTATTATGCCTGACACAATATGCTCCAGCACAAACCCTGTATCTCACTCTTTTATCAGTGTAAATGATGCACTAGAACTCCACACACACACGCACACACACACGCACACACACGCACANCACACACACACACACACACACACACACACACACACACACACACACACATTAAACAGACTGAAGGTCAGTGGGCTGCACATTCTGAAAGTCACACACACACACAGCAACACCACATGCTTTTAAATATGTGACAGCATCTCTCACAGAAATTTGTATTTTCATCACACGCAGACCCCACCACACACAGAAAAAACATGATTAGACCCTGTAAATTAAATGAGGGTGAAATCCATCATTGTCGCATCCACTGCAGTAGGAAAACAATATGTATCAGTGTGTGATTGCTGTGTACATATGTGTATATATAAGTGTATACGTGGCAAAGCATTCATTCATGTAAGTTTGTGTGTGTTTGTATGTAGGTGATTTTTCACACAGCTGATAATATTTTGCTGACAGTTTGCTGGTAATGGAATCACAGACTCATTGTTCATAGCAACATACAGCATTTATCTGTTTCAGCTTTACTCAGGAGTCTATGAATACAGCACAACATGTTTGCATACATTATTTTTCTCTTTAAATGTAAAATTTCTTTTAATAAAGTTTCCTTTTAATATGAGGGTCACCCTTTTGTAATAGTTTTGCAAAGACAGTGGAACATGGAAACTGACTTGTGGCCACTTCTGAAATGATCCACATTTGTAATGTTCATTAATCAGCCAGATTCTGATCTGCTACAGATTTAATTACTGCATGTGAACAGATCTGTGTGAGGTCAGGTTTAGTGGCTGTACATTTTATTATTAAACCATTTTCATGAGGTATTTGTACTAATATATCTTCACAGGTGTGTGTGTGTTTGTATGTATGTCAGGTTGTGTGTATGTGGCTCAGGGTTTGGAGAGCTCTGCACAATGCATTTTGAAAGCAACTCCCCTGTGGCTGGAGAAAGATGGACAGAACGGTCTCTCTGTGGACAGCGAGAGGCAGAAATACTCCAAACTAGACAGCAGCTCTGAGGTGTCTGAGCTGAAAACTATTTGAATTCTGCCATAGGCGATTTTTCTGTGCCTCTCTGAGCAAAGCAATGTCAAGCGATCTTCTGTCTTTTTCAATGTGGTCCCTGTCCTCTGCATCTCTCTCTCTCTCTGTATCTGTTTTCTCTCGTTTTCTCTGTGATGGAAGATTTGTGTGATACAGTGATATAAAGCTGTTAAGTCTTGACACCTCTGGCTCTTCTCTCTTCTAGCTCTGCATCACACATAATAAAGTTCATTAACCACCTTTTCCTTTTAAAATAGAGAAGTTAAGGACATTATGATCCCCAGAAATAGACCAATTAAATGTGTTATTTAAGCAGGGAGGATTCTGTCGGGTCTGTGGTATAATGAGGCATGTTATTTGGTTGAGAAGGGCTTCCCTGCTCCAGTGATTAAGCCACTGGCTCTTTTACAGAAAACCCACTCTAGAGATCTCTCAGCGGCTCCTCACAGATAACAACTTACACTGGAATGCATTACTTTAAAGTTTACTAATTTACATTTATACACAAACAGCAGAGCTAAACACTGACCTAAAATGATCTTTACCCACAATGCACCACATCAGCCAAACCCATCACTGCAGTCCAGGACCTGGCAGAGGTGATGCTGAGTGCAGTAAATGTGAGCCATTTGTTTACTCACCGTACAGGATGTTGATGAGAGAGATGGGCATCACCAGAATGCCCACCAGCATGTCGGCCACGGCTAGCGAACGCAGGAAGAAGTTTGTTGCGTTCTGCAGCTTCTTCTCCAGCGACACGGCCAAGATAACCAAAATATTCCCTCCTATCGTCAAAAAGATAATCACCAGTATCAGAAGCGCCGGCCAGTTCTTCTCCTTCATCATCTCCCTTTCTACCCCATGAGGGGAGGACGAAGAAGATGAGGATGAGGAGAGGTTGAAGCCATAGTCCATCCCAAAGAAGCTCTGGTTCAGACTCACGGTGGTGTTACCAGGCCAGACCATCCAGCCAATTAGATCTAGGGAGGATGTTGTAGAGCCAAACCCGGCCAGGACCGGTCCACCAGGTGCGCCCATCATGTGAGAGCGTCTCTCTCTCCAGACACTGTTTTAATTGTAGATCTTCTCAATCATGGCCACTGATGGGATCTTTGGATTGTTGGTGTTATAATGTAAAAAAGTTAAAACAGTTCATTCAAAATACTATGTTAAGGAGAAATCTACTGTGTTAAGGGCATCCATAGCATTTCTTGTTGCCAGTTTCAGGTGCAGGACGTTCATAAGAAGCAAACCTGTAAAACACACACAAAAAAAAATTAACATCACTGTATAACAGATGCTTGTGAGGTTTTGAGGTTGTAGAGATTTTTGCACACGGTTGTGTTTGATGATTGAAAAGCAGTTTTGACTCCTGCTAAGTTTGTTATTAGTCCTCACAGTGAGGAAATTTCCATCACTATGTGGCAGGATGCACAAATGATCAGTCACAGAAAGATCCATCCATTTCCCAAACCAGTGCCATCTTGTCTTCAGGGTAAATAAGGGGAATTGAGTTCACTAAGTAAAAATAATACCACATTCTTCAGTCTGTCTCTCTGCTAACCTGTGTCTCCCGGCTACAGAGAGCCATAATTCATCAAATCTGAGGTTACCTCTTAATTAAATTAACAGCTATTATTAACTCAAGACACCTGTCAATGGTAACATGATGTTATAATGACAGACGAGAGGGTGGTTGTCACTGAACTGAATGTCATGTTTAATCAGTTTGGTAAATTGCAGCCTTTAGTTCACCGGTTAGTCTGTCCATTATAACAGGTTCAGACTGATGGTTAAACACTGATGTGTCATGTACTTACTCTATACCCATTTTTCTTTATTTTTAATCACAAAATGCTATTTATTGCAGCTTTAAAACAGTGACAAAAATGATTAGTATTATTTTTATAAATGTAAATATTGGCTAGTTGCCTTCAGGGCCAAATCTAAAGAACCCAGGGACCCTGGGCCACAAACGTCACATGGGTCCGTCGCCCCAACGATGAAAAGCAAAAAGCTTTTATGCAGAAGCCGGCATGCGGAATGAACAGCACTCCGGCAACCCATGTTTGACTCAAGGACATTTCCTGATCTTCCTCCCCTCTCTCTGCCTGACTGAAATAATAAACACAAAACTGTTTCTGTAGTCACTCAGCACTCATGCCTGGTGAAATTATCTGATCTTTAAGTTAAAAGTACAGAGAAAACAGCCAGTTTCAGGAAGTTAAAGCACCAAGCACCTCTCTCTTAAATAGAGAGTTTATCCTCAACAGACGTTAAATGCAGAAAAAACACGACACAACCTGTCCTGGCTTCATCTCCAGAGCTGATGAAATGGCTTTATGCAGTGTGGAGGACAACAGTTTTCTGACACACAGACATGTTTCCTGCCCACCTAAAGAAGAAGAATTCACAATATTCATTCATCTCAGGAGAACACTTAAAAGCAAACGACCCAACAATAAATAAATCAACTTATAATCACTTCCTGTGCGTCCACAAACCACGCACACACACACACACACTGCCATAAATACAAATATACAGGTTCAAGGAAAGTGCACAGATTTTGGTCCTATTATAAAGGAGTAAAGATTCTCCTTTGGGAAATGTTTGTGGGTGAAAACCACCCTGTGGGCGGCATTATGGACACAAAGATCAGTGTCAGGAGCCTTTAAATGGTCCATATCTGACCATATCATATCTGCCCCTCTCTAATTCTCTCTCTCCCCCTTCAGATCATCTTCAGTGGATGAGAGTGAACTCCCAAACTCTGCATGTCAACAGTGAATAATTAACCTCCTCAGCAGAAACCAATCAGGTGACGGGAATTGAGTTAAATCAGCATGAAATGGAAAAGGAGAAAGGAAACGGGGATGATGCACAAACACCTTTTCCTGTTCCAGCACTTAATCCTGGAATGACCTGCGGAGTTTGGGTTGGAGGTAGGGCTATACGCTTTATATGGAAAAGCTGTTACAGTGGAAAATGATTTCCTTATTAAATCTACATGAGAAAAAAATGCCATGATTTGACCAGCTGAATGCAATAATTCCTTACTTAGCAATTGAGGAGTTTATAGTAAATCAACACTAAATAATAAATAAAATAAAGTTAAAAGCAAAGACATACTTCCTCAGGACACTGAGAGTCTTGTGAAGGTGAAATGCTGGAACATATTTGGATGATATGAATTCTGTGCTGGAGGGACTGAAAATTTACTCCCACTGCGAAGAAGTTTCAGCCACCTTCTACTTGCTGGCAGGAAGGTTAAATGATCTCTTAAGCCAATTCTGCATTTGAGTGTGTGTATGTGTGTGTGTGTGTGTGTGTGTGAAATAAGGAGAAGAAATGAATGCTGAGTAGTTCATTAGTCTTGAAGCTGCTGAGAAGGATCAGCAGAGACAAATGGAGACGAGAGAAAGATACTGCAGAACTAATATAATTGTCACCATGTAAAAAGAAACCTATTATGTGTGTATATATATATATATGTGTGTGTGTGTGTGTGTGT
>JBAJNP010011474.1:0-14711 GCA_036877545.1 Yasuhikotakia modesta
CGTGTTTTTCCCCCTCGTTGCAAAGTCCACATGCTGATGGAATTTAGGGAGCTCTGCCTTGAGATTTGCATGATTGAAATGTCCAGCAACAATAAACAGTCCATCGGGGTTAGCGTTCTGCAGTTCGCTAAAAGCCCCATACAGTTCGCAGAGCGCATCACCGGCATTTGCACTGCGTGGAATGTAAACAACGATGATGAGCATGGTAGTGAATTCCCATGGTAAATAAAAAGGTCTGCATCTAACAGTCACAAACTCCAACAGCGATGAGCAGTAACTAGAGACTCACCTTGAGTTCATGCACCATTCCATGTTGATGTAAACACACAAGCCACCACCGAGTCTTACTGCACAGAGCTGTGTTTCTGTCTGCACGAATGGCGGCATCCGTGAAAACAAAGACGCAGCAGTCTCTAAACTCACTCCGTGTAGTTTATAGGAGTCGGATGTAATCCATTTTATTGTCCAGGGAGAAAACATTGGAGAGTAGGATGGACGGGAGTGCCGGGAGGCTAGGGTTTGTTTTTAGCCTAGCACGGACCCCCGCTCTCTTGCCGCGCTTCTGTTTTCTCACGCACCGTTTACGACGTCCCCTCCCCCGGCCACCGGTGTCCGGCGATTCCGAGGTCTGAAGGCCTGGTCCTCGCAGCACGCCGAGATTGTGTAGCTTCTCCAGCAGATCATTATGTATTTCAGCTGTGTTGATATTTTTAAGATTTAAAAGTAACTGGTGATGGTATACATAAACACCGGTGGAACTGGTGTCCATGTGCGTTAAAAGTCGTGTTTAAAAACAAAAATAGTACAATTTTGTATCCTGAGTGGCCACTGCGTGCTACTGCCGCGCCGCCATTCAGTAGGTAATCAACTTCAAAAAGAAGTTCTACCTCTTTGAGAAACCAAACAGTTTGTGGTTATTTCTATAAGAAACAATGTACAGTTTTACTTTGAAATTAACATTTGTAACACCCAGTGTGTAAATTTAATTTAAAATAAACAAAATATGTATATAAAAATTGTGAGAAATTGTCATCCAATTAATCGATTATGAAAATAATTGTCAGTTGCAGCCCTAGTTTTACCACCATCATGACTTCAACTCAGAAACAAGAACTCAATAACACAAAGTCAATTATATAACTAATGGTGTACTCCTCAAGATGGTGTACATGCGTGTTTCAGACATCCATCTATTCCATACATTCAGCACTTCCAGCTTTTCAAAAAGATTGGGTTTAAGGTGTCGTCTGTGTAAATGAAAACAAGTGTTCTACAGGAGCTGAAGAGGGATGATGGTGTTGAACCTCACAAAAGCAGCTCACGTGCATGAGTGTTAAGGTTGGGGGAGGGGTGTGTCTGAACTAAATCAGCCCTGATAAAGAGGTTGATTGGCACAGAGTATTTTAAAAATACACAATACTCATCTTAAATGTATTTAAATACAAATTACATCACATTTCTCGCAAAGACTTTAAAATACAAAATAGGTTTTTGTACTTCAAATTTATTTTAAATACATTTATCTAAATTACAGCCCATCCCTGGCTGCATTACACAGTAGAGAACTGATCATCTGGCTGTTAATGCAGCCCAATCTCTCACACGAGTCTTTTAGTAATCTCAATAACCTACCGAGGGCATGCAGCCCGTGACAGCAGAAAGCATCCAGCGCAGAGAACGAAAGCAACAGCCCAGGCGTTCATTCTTTCAAATGGAGATCTCTGTACTTTACCCACAGAAAACACTGTATGGTTTCAATCATTCACTGCAAAGAAACATTATTACATTATTATAGAGTACATATTACTTCATACATGGCACAGATGTTAGTGACACACACATACCTGGTATTATTCCTCCAGTTACCTGTTGCTTACCTTACATCTGAATTAAGATGTGAGAGTTTGGAGGGGTTTTTCAGTAATACTGGTCAGTGAGGAGTTGCTGTTGCTCGCTGGAATCACTTCCTAACACACACTGAAGCGACCGCATTTCTCGTGTCAACATCCACTCACTGCGCACGCGCTGTCAGGACACGTGATTGATGCAACGTATGTCATGTGAATATTAAACTTCCTGTAGGGAGAAATGTGTCATATATATATATATATATATATAATAGACAAAGCATTAAATCACCAGTTGTATTATTCACATAATGTATTTTAGTTATTACTGAGACTATGTATTATTCATCAATTAACCTTGTGACAAACCAAACATTATAAAAGAACCAATGGGAATTTTCCACTTACACTAATCGTGACCGTTTCTAAACGACATGGAAAAGTCTGTGACGGTCATACGATTTAATCAAAATACACATTTCATGTTCATCCTGCAACCTCAACCTGCAGCAGTTGGAGAGGCAGAGGGGATTACTTTCAGTTTTCATGACAAGCAGGAAAAGCAAACGACTGAAGCTGAAGTCATAAGCCCTATCCGCACAGATCAGTATCGCCTGCTGACCTCTAGTCGTTTGTAATAATTGCGGAGATGGTCTGTGATCTTAATCTGTCTATAATATGTAAAGTAAAAATCCCCCCGCAAATGACCTGCTATATTTCGCCGAACCAGAGGTTCTGTGCTAATATTAGTCCTGTGCGAAGATTTAGCGGGATCATGTGTATTTTTTATTTTTTTTTTAGGAAGGTTTCGCTTTCTGTGGGTGAAGAATGGAGGCGTGTTGTGTTTTTGGTGTATTTGGCTGCTGGATATCGCTATACATCATACTATACAATTTGCAGAAAGAGAAGCTGAACGCCGGTACGAGCCGGGGAAAGAATTAGATGGAGATTAATGAATGACATGTATAGCATGTATTCTTCTTTTAATGACGACATACATATATACCTTTAAATGTAAACAAATAATATGCCTATAATGTTACACACTGCTTTGACATCATATCCAGGAGATAAGTCAGTAAATTCAAGTAAAATGCTGGGTACGAATGGGCTAATTTTATGCGTACAGCACGTACACGTGTAACAACAAATAATACACACTTAACAGTCAAAGGATAAACTCAGAAGCGAGCATGTTGTATGTTGCCAGGTTCGTGCAATTTTAAACGTGTATAATAATTATTTGCATTAAACTATTTTTTGGTTTCCTATGAACTCACCTTAAACTAAATTCACACTTTGTCACTGTGTCGAATCACAGCAAACCGTTTAAAACGTTTGTGTAGTTTGTCAGTGCCTGTATGAAATGATGTGGAGAGTTAGTGTAAATGCTATATATAGTCTAATGCCTCTCCATAAATGGGATGCTGGAGCTGCAACATTCCGCGAGGGTAATATTGTGCTTTTCACCAGCTGGTTTCTCAGAGGCGGGTAGAGGCTCATTTACTCCTGTGTTCTCCAGAGGGTGAGTATTTCCACACTTTCTATCTGAAATGATGACGCAATGCTGCCCTTTGAAAAAGTTGCAACAAAAATGGTCTTTGTTGAGACTGAAGGAGACTTCTGAACTCCTTGAGCAGGATTATGACAGAAGGTAGATCAGTGATGTTTGCAGGAGTGGGATCTGCACTTGACTATGAGGGGCATTACAACACAGACAATTGATCTGTTTAAGTGCTCTGTTTAATTAACATTAGTTGCCTTTATCTTTGTAAAATTGTCCTGGGAATGTTGGTTTTCTTTATTTTCTGAATATTTTTTGTTACTGATTCTGATGCCAGATGCAAAGTTGTGGAAAGAATTTACATCTGCTAGATAGATTTTTATTAAAAATTGTCCATAAATATTTTGTTGATGTTTTGGTAAATGTAGGGCTCACATCTCAATGAGCCATACATTTTGAGACAATGTAATGGTGCATTTGAGTATGCATGAGTGTTTGTTATGGCAAAAAGAAATGCAAGGAATGTTTTTGTTTGTTTGTTTTTTGTTGAGATGTTTGTCCCTTAATATTAGAGTAGATTTAATAGTAGATTTGCGTTTTTAAATTTACGCTATACAGTAGAAATGACCCATAAATACTGTACCCATCTCTTTGGACTGTCCTATATCCCAACCCCCAATCTCTAATTTTAAACCTCCACAAGACTTGGCTTTCCCTTAGCTCAACGCTTAAGAACACCCCCACCTCCACATCACCACATACAGGTTTGCTGTTCCCAGCACCAGTCAACAGTGGGCAACAGAGTGGATAAATTACAGTATTGTACCACAAACAACACTACAAAGAGAAGAAATTCAAAACCATATACTTTTATTTCCTACCAGCTTGCATTGGATCAGCATCAGCAGAACTTGCATCAGTCAAAGCATTATGTCTTGTGTGCAAAGACGTTGCATGTTTTTGTTCCTGGTTTGATTCATAGGTCCTTTGATGTTGCCAAATATGGCTGCAGTCCTTACCAGACACAAGCATTTCAGTCACGACTACCGCAGTACTGAGTCTAAATATGTTGCTCGGGAATACTCCAGGTAAGGTATAGTGAAGAAGCATAACAGCTTAAATACTAATTGACAACCCAAAATATAGCATACAGTAGCTGTGGTGTGTAGTGTAACACCTAATAACATTTTCAAAACAAAATATTACTAATGGTAACTGACCTATAACAGATTTCTACATGGAAATTGTCTGCTTGTGCTGTTTTAGGTTGATGGGAACTTGACACAGAATAATTTTGGAATATCCTTGTGTAATGCTATACTGCATCTAAAATTATTTTAAATAAGTTTTGCTTTATATTACACATGCAGCTTTTATGACCAAAATGTAATTCATAAACTACTTTGTATGGAAAATGTTAATGCAATTTGTCAGACTGTTGGAAGATTAAATTGACCAGTTACCATGTATTTTTACCATTTATTTCAATTGTAAAATGGTTCACCTAGGTAGTACTTGGAACATTTTATTCTTCAAAAATATATTTTATATAAACAGACATATAAAATAATATAGTTGTTGTATGTGCCATCAATACAGAAAACAGTAACGTCTGCTTTATGTGAAAAGAATAAAAGATTTAAGCCCATAAAATAGTTTCAGGATAAGAGCTTGGCAATTCATTTAATTTTATGCCTCATTTTATGAACATTAGTTATAGTACTTGCCCTATAAAATGCTAAAAATTGATGTTAATATATCAGGAGTAGCAGATGCTGGTTTTTAAAAACATTTCAAGTGATTTTATGTTTCATTGGATTCCACACCAAAGCAGCCAAATTGTGTATTTGAGGGTGGCTGCTATTGATTCTGTACTGTTTGCACTTCAAAAGGTCTAATGGTCAGTATATCGGATTTGTGATTAAAGCTGTTAGATGGACCATCGGTAAAATAAGATTAATATCAATATAAAACAGGATGCATACATTTTGTTATGATTTATGTGATTCTAGGACCTGGAATAAATATGTTACTTATTTTGTTTTGTTGGAATGCTCCAAATGTTTGCTTGACATGCATGAATAAGACGTGCATATATGTCTAAACACATATCAGAGTGAATAACCTAAATGTTAATATTAGATGAAATCAAATATTACTTTTACTCAACCGAACTGTGTGTGTATTTAGCTCTGCTGCTGAAGAGGTGAAATATCAATACCAATCACACAGGAGAATCCTGGAAGTGGTAATGCTCTTTCATTGCAGTACCTAGATGAGATTTTCTAATGCAAATCTTGTTACAGACAATATACACTTTATATGTAAGTTGCAAACATAAGGCGCCACCCTTTGTAGCACAGTATGAGATTGTCAGCGGGGTAATTGTTTGCACATGTATTTCCTGACAACACAGCAATAAATAATTGATCTTTCATTTTAATTAGGTGGAGAGAAAGATGCCTGAGAAATACATCCGTGAGGAGTCCATGATCAGGGGACCCAAGTTCCTGGCGAGACTGAGGTCTCACACAGTGTTTGAGAACACGCCCATTAAACTTTTCTGTACTGTGGAGGGATATCCCACCCCACACGTTAAATGGTAAGACAGCTTTTCTAGGGAACTTTCTCATTTGTCCAGAAACTAAAAGCTCCTTGAAGGTCTTGCATATATATAATCAGGTTGATTTTATATTATAATAGTCTGAGCTATCTCCAAATTTCCAAGACAACTTCCAGTGCCTATTGCCTCGTTAGGTTGACTCCCTGATTTATATTCCTCAATTGTAAGTCGCTTTGGATAAAAGCGTCTGCTAAATAAATAAATGTAAAATGTCAATTTTAAAATTGTGAGTTATAACGTGGTTATATAGAGCAGAATAAACATTATTAAGAAGTGTGCTACTAGCATAACTAACAGGAGCTTTTAAGAAAAATGCAATGCATGCAGCACAAAAAGTGCTGACAGATTGATTGCATCTCATATTTTTGACAGGTTCAAGGATGATGTCATCTTGGACATTTCTTCTGGAAAGTACTTTGTGGAGAGCAGCGCTGGGTTTCACGCCCTCACCGTCCTCAAGTAATTGAAACTTTGTACTTTGTTTGACTTTCTCACAGTGATGCAATGGCTGAATGTGATGTTTTGATCATGATCTACATTGAACAGAATGAATGACAAACTGTAAGTGTATATGCAACTGTTACAAAGACACAGGTGGGGTGATGAGTAATAATCTTAGTCTTAATTATTAAGCGGATAACTTTTTTTATTTATTAAACATTTTCAATCATTTATCACATACTGGTATTCTGCTGTCAACAGAATCTCATTTTATTTTAAAAATGTTTCATTTGCCTCAGTGAATCTTCCAGGGCAGATTTTAAAACAATAAAAAACAAAGTAAATTTAAATTTATTTTTAACATATATATTTTAAATAATTTTTTGTATGTCACAGTTAGAGTTGTGTTTGCATTAAAGTAACAAGAATTTACAAACAAGAAGTAACTTTTTTAAAGATTAATTTTTTTTAAGTGCAAAAAATACTTTTAAAGAAAAAACTTACTTTACCCTGTAAATTTCCACAACGACCCTTTGCACAATTAAAGTTAAATAACAAGTTAATGTCTGCAAAAGGAAGTTGTGTCAATGTAATTGCATCTGAACGTTTCCAATTTAGTCTGTGGCTGGTGGGCACATCTTGAGCTCCTGTCAGCTGTTCATGTGTAAGTGCTGAGTTGGGTGTCATCTGACACTGGAGCGTCTTAAAGAGAGAGCTGGCTTTCACTTCTGTCGGTCCCACAAACAATAATCCTGGCCCATATGTCACATTTCTCTTGCTTTCTTTCATTCATAGCCCATAACTGGCAGCTGAAGTGTGCCTACTTTTCTTCCAAAATGACCAAACCTTCACCAAACTGTCACTGTGTGACAAACAGTTGTACCTCTTAAGATTGTGGCGTCTGGTGGGGGTTTCTAATATAGCACGGTCAGGCTGAAGGTCACATTACACACTTCTCATTTTCTTCCCCCTTCCCTGTGTCTCAGGTTTGTCATTCAAGCTTGAGGGCCTGCCATGTTAAACACGATCTACATTAGCTACATTAGCATTTAGTTTAGAGCAATTATCTTCTTGACATTAGAGCATTAGTTAACTGCCAATTTATCCATCATGATGGGAAAGCACTTTATGTGCTTTCCAAATGTCAATTAGGAAATGACTGTAGCATATATTTAATCAAATTGCAATGATGGTGATTATTTATTGACTGATGATGTAGCCAAATGGGTGTATTGATTAACACCTGTGAATGTGTTTTTAAGGTGTGCAACCGATGACACTGCAATGTACACGGCTGTCGCCTCAAACTCACACGGACAGGCTTCTTCCCAGTCCTCAATAATTGTGAAGAGTAAGACCCTCACAGACACACCAATGTTTTCATCACTACACTGTAAAAATTTAAACATATTAGCGATAAAATACAGCTAGAAAGCCAATTTTGTTTTTATTTTAAAAAAGTATTTTAACACAATTTTAAACACAATATTACATATTATTGCATTTTATGTATTACATTCTATTATATTTAATCACATTTCTAACTGACTTATTTTAACACACTAAAACACACAAAAATGGTTTAAGGCCTTATGAGCATCATCGCTTAGTTAGGCCCCAGCAAATTATAAATGTCCCCTGTCACTTCTGATGAATATAACTGTTTATAATATTCTCTAAAACAATAATTTATACCCTTAGGATCCACAGTGATGTCCCCAGTTTTTAATCTAATTCTATGTATGGCTTTATTAGACTGTAAACTCCTCAGCTGTCTAGCTAGCAATTTATGGGGTTTATCCTCTAACTCAAAATAGTTTTGTCTTATCTTTAACGACTGATTTCAGACCTGTTCAGACAATGTAGTTGTAACACAGAGGCTGGGCAAGAAGACAGGATCCATACGTTGGGTTTTCATTACTTTATTAAAACGAGGCATGGTCAGGGACAGGCAGGGTCAAAATCACAGGCAGACAGTTATATACAAGATAATCCAAAATCTTAATCCAAAAGCAAGGCAGGGGTCAGGGCAGGCAGAGAACATTCAAAAACCATTAAACAGTCCTAGGTCAAAATCCAACAGGCAAGGCAAAAACATGCAAGGCAAAAAAAGGTAAAACAAGAACAAGACAAGATGGGCAAAACAGACACTTCGCAGCTTCCTGTTTGCTAGGCTAGGGTTTTATAGCTAGCAAACAGGAAGTTGCTCCAGAAGAAGCAGATGGAGCAAATGCCAGGGGTATTGGGGAAAGAGCCCCCTCTGCTTGCCAGGTATTACAGTAGTATTATATTCATACTTCAACATAAGAACATTCTGTAAGATGGAAGGACTAGATGATTTCTGTACAGGGATTCCAATTGAAATAATTCCTATTCTAATTCTGAGAGGCGTTTACGTCTATCTTTTACGTCTATCAGTAATCTCTAAAAACTAAGTAATTTTTTCAGATATAAATTGGCAAAATGATGTATTAGAAAGCAGAGAGGGGTGAAAACTCCAACAATGTGACTTACTCCTATGGTCAAGGTCAAGGTCAAGAACCACTGGGGATGGAGAGTGATCAGAGATTAAAATGTTATGATAGTTTGAAGTAATCACATTTGATATAAGTTTAGAGTCAAGTAGAAAAGAATCTATTCTAGAAAAGGACTTATGCCTTAGACGACAAAAAAGAATAATCTCTATCTGTGGGATGCGTCAATGTCCATATATCATTAAGTTAATTAAAACTATCAAGGCAGAGGGCAACTAGCTTATTTGGGTTGACCTATCCAAAAAAATATCAAACACACAATTAAAATTACCACCTACAATCGCATGTGAATCAGTAAAGTCAGACAATAAATTAAATATTTTAGTAAAAAAGGCAGGGTTATCAAAATTTGGTCCATATACATTAAGAAGTGTAAAATAAAATGAATAAATGTAACCAGTTACCAAGACATAATGACCATTTGTATCACTAAGGGTTGACATATGTCTTAAAGGAACTATTTTACAGATTAAGATTGGCACTCCTCTAGCCTTGCCGGAGAAAGTAGAATGAAAAATATGCCCAACCCATCTTTATTTAAGCATCTTCTCCCTTGTAGGCCTAATATGTGTCTCTTGTAAACACATAACATCGGCAGACAAAGATTTTAAATGTGAGAATATTTTAGCTCGCTTGAGCACATGACCCAAGCCTCGCACGTTCCAACCGCCCTGCCCTTTGAAGGTTAATTAGGATTCATACAAAAATTAAAAATAAACAATGTATGCCCTGTTGAAAAATATCTGAAGAAAAAAATAAAAAATAACTCACACACACAAAAAAACCCAAACCCCCATAATGCCTCCGTTTCCTCAGGTGAGGAAAACACCTTGTCTATAGTGTCGTGGGTACACACGCAGTCTTGCAGGGCAGATGAAGCTGCTCCTCCCACCGGTATTCCAGAGATGCTTCCTAACATCACTAAATGCTTGCCATTGCTTCACTATTTCAGCCGGAAAGTCAGGAAAAGTGTGTATCGGCCTGCCCTCATAATGGAGAGGAAACTGTTGACGAGCCAATTGAAGTATTTTTTCCTTTGTTACAATCATCACCTGCGGCCCCGCATCCTCTCCAAAGAGCTGCCTCCCCAGCCGATAAGTGCGATCCACTCCCAAAGGCTTAGAAAAGTTTTTTTGCGCTCAACAAGTCAGGGATAAACTTCGTCAGAAATTCTGTGGGGTGCCCATTCTCGATCCTCTCAGGCAAGCCAACAATTTTAATGTTTTGCCGTCTTGAGCGAGCTCCAGGTCAATCACTTTATGACAGAGAGCTTCATTCTCTGACTGTATTGTTGCACATTTCTGCTCAACGAGAGAGGCGACGGTCAAAGTCCTCAGTAGCGTTTTCAACCTCCTTGATTCAATCCCCGAGGCTCACCAAAGAAGCTTCCACTTGACCCCGTGCTCAACACTTGACCCCGTGGATGACGCGGCCTGTTCTGTGACCCACAATGGCGATTGAGCAGACAGGTCATTTAACAGCTTATTCGGCTTCTTTTCTCCTTTGTTTTTCTTAGGCATTCTGCCGTACTTCACCAAACAGAGTTATACAAAAAATACCGGCAAAAATAAACAAGTAATCAAAATGATGACCAAATAATTTACAATAAAGAGAGGAGCTCTGTTAAAACACAACTACTCCATACGGTACTCACTAGCGCACCCCACCCCGTTGGTTCTAAAAACATTAATAAGATGGCAGTATTCTAAAGACACTACAGTATGGGATCTAGATTATTTTAAACCGCTTATTTGTTATTTTTTGCTAAATATCTTGTTCTGGTTTACAGGGTGCAAAGAGGAAGAAAAATCCACTCCATATTCCTGGTTGCCTTATGAATGTAAGCATAAAAACACCATAAAGAGTTAAAAATATGTAGAAACAATGAATGAAACAAACTATTTGAATGAAAGAAATTGCTATTTTTACATTTCTCAGATGCCATTTTACCTGAAATCAAGTACACAAAAATTAACATCACCTTCCTTGAGACATTTGGTGTGACCTTTGGGACAGAAGGTGATAAGGTTGCTTTGTCCTGCAAGATGACTATTAACCCAAACTTGGCCAACCTGCAGCCTGAAGCACTGTGGTATAGAGATGGTAGGAATGGGCAATACAAATACACACCACATGTGTGTTATTCAGAGGTACCAGATGAGAGTGACACATAATTCATGGTAGCATTCCCCACTTGTCATACAGTACATTCATTTTAAACAGTATTTCGTGTGGACATTTTACTTAATGCTAATGTGAACAACAAGGGAGTAGGAACAATTTTAAAATGAGGGGACATAATTTAAACTGTAAGATTTCTCAAAAATATTCTCACACTTCAGGTCTCCACTAAGGTAATATTTTCATTTCCTCTCTTGTAAATTTCATGTTTTTGTGGTCTCTTTAGAGCACCTTTTAAAAGAATCAAAGTGGGTGAAAATGGAGTCAGGAGGTGGTGTTGCTCAGCTCACACTGACTCAACTCGCTAAAGATGATGAGGGTCTTTACACCCTCCGCATGGTGACCAAGGGAGGGGATGCAGTTTATAGTGCCTACGTCTTCGTTGATGGTAAAGAACTGTGACCTTCTCTATGGATTGATGAAATTCCTGTTACTCTTATGCCATTTGTTTTGGATGACCAATAAATGTCTAGATTAACTTAATTCAACTGTGAAAATTTCATAGAGCGAGATCTTTCTGTTTCATCTTGGCAGATGGTCAACCTCCAGTTCCTCAGGCTCCTGGAGCCCCAATGGACCTCAAAGTTCATGATGCAAATAGAGATTATGTAATTGTGTCCTGGAAACCTCCTAACACGACCATTGAGGGTCCTATCATTGGATACTTTGTTGACAGGTGACTGTGCTGACTAAGGTGTAATTTTAAAAGTAGTTAAATATCGATGACAGTCACTGCTTCTTCTTTTAAATGATTTTTAATGCATTAATTACCATATCTATGATCATAGTTTTACCATTGTTAAACTATTGTTGTTGTAGCATAACTTATTTGTGGTTACCGTGGTTTAACTTTAGTGACTTAAAAAACTTAAAACATCTGGTTAATTTTCATAAGGGTTGACACACTAGCCCCAAAAAGTATTTGGTGGTAATTAAAAGAACAATCAAATTAGACGACATTTGATGGGTCATTTCTGGTATTCATTTTCATTTAGTTTCTAGACCTTAAAGTTTGCCTAAGCAACATAGACAAAGTATTTGTTTAAAAGGGTGTATGGGACAGCAAAAAATATGCCCTGTTAACTTCAGACATTTAAAATAGTACTGACTAGTTTACACCAGTCTTTAACCCTATTCTGAGAACACATTGAAAAACAATTTGATTAAATTGGAATTAAAACAAATTTTCAAAGAAACCTTGTTTGGAACAGCTGATTGCAGAGAGGTAAGAAAAAAGAACAACTGAAGATATGAACCATTAACAAGTACTTTCTGTTAATATTTTTGTTTCACAAAAGAAAGTTAGTTTGGTCCTTATAGACACAACTTGAAAAAAATGCTAACTGACACACAGTTTACCCAGAATGTGGATTTATTTTTGCATATGCTAATTGAGCCTGTGATTAGTTTGTTCTCTGTCACTTTGAGCTGCTGAAATTTACTCTCATCAGATGGTTACCAGACTGTTAAGTGATGCATAGATCTGCAATTACGTGTAAATGCTCCTTGGCTCATATCATCTCCTTAAAACATAAATGTGGGCTGTAATTTTCACTCTCTCAGTACGGAGGTAATGATAGGATAATCTCGTTGGCCCATTGTTTGTTCATGTTTTTTCTTCTACTCTTCCTGGGCAGATGCGAGGTTGGAACAGAGAACTGGGTGCAATGTAACGACTCTCCTGTAAAAATCTGCAAATATCCTGTTCAGGGCTTGTTTGAAGGACATTCTTATTACTTCCGTGTGCGTGCTGTCAACGCACGTGGCATCGGGAGACCCTCCAGAATGTCTGAGCCAATTGCGGCTCTGGACCCCACAGAGTTTGACAGACTTCATGGTTAGACCTTCTGAAGATAAGGTTTCCTGACCTGTTATTGGTTTGTGATTATTAACCTGTATTATTTATGCCATTTATTTTGACAGCAACAAAACTTGGTGGGAGACTTGACGTTGTGACTTACTATGATGATCTTGAAGGTAGTGTAAGTTTCCTGTGCATTAGTCTGGGTATTAAATTACTGTACTAGTAAAACAATAATGACTAAATAGTAATTTTGACAGATGTTTAAAACCACGTTAACCTTAATGACATACCTTTTCTTGGGCATTGCACCTGATTTCCAGTGTTCAGTAGAATTAGTTATAATTTGACCATCATCTTCCTGAATCATATTTACAGTAATGAGGACATGTAACAACAACAACAATGGAGCATACTGCTGTTTTAAACACAGTTGCATGATGCATACTCTTATTTACTATTTTAAATATTAGTAGGTAGTAGTTTGAAACAGCAGGCAGTTTCCTCCTTGAAAGTGAGCACTGCTTTGCCCTATTAATTAATTTAATGATAGCACTACCTTTAATTAAAATAAATCTTAAATTATGTACAGTCTCTACCCTCAGTGATAATTCACAAACAAACAACGTGTAAATATATATATATAAAACAGCATATATATGAAAAACCTAGAGTAATGTTAACAGTTAATGGTGTGGAAATGCTGAAATGGGTCCATTAACTATTGCCAGATGAAACCACATTGACCAATTAATATTGCCATTTCTGCCCTTCAACATTGTGTGTATTTGTTTCCGTAATCTGTATTAGCTAACAGCAGCTGTCAATTTGTGCTTTTCTTCTATTCTTGATGTTCATGATATTCACTTTTGAAATTATCTGTAAATATGCAGCCCATGGTTAATTGGTTCTCTTCTGGGAGGTTCTGATTGGTTTTTGATGAGATCTCCATCAGGAAGAGACTGTACAAACATCTTTGGTTCCCTTATTATGTGTAATGAACACTGGGACATCTCCTGGAGTGGAGTGTGTGCATTGTGCTTAGGGGAAGAGCGGTAACTCTGTTTCATGTGCTTTGCCTGCAGCCGAGGGAAAATCTCCAGACCCTCCTTCTAAAGTATGCGCCTCAGAGACGGACAGAACATATGTTGTGCTCAGTTGGGTAGCTCCAGTCTACCATGGAAAAGCCCCCATGTGGTATTACATTGAGAAGGTTAGTTTCGGCACACTGGCAGATGTTAACCCTGCCAAGCAGCCGCAAACTTTATTCCAGCAATTTAGTTTTGTCGTTAAGGAACTGGACCAATTTATCAAGAAACATGAGAACTTTAAAAGCATTTTTCACCTATTGCTTTGCATGATTATGTAGTATAGCCCCATGGGAAATGTTATTGCCTGAAGGTCAATTTATCTCAGGATGTTAAACTGAATTCTCAATTCATAAGAAATGACCTTGTAAAAGATGTTTTTGTCCTGAAATTCCTTCGCTGAAACAGATTGTTCAATAGATATGCAGAAAGACTATGGAGACATAAACTTAATGGACATAAACCATATGGTGACTATGGCTAAAATAATTTACGTCTTTGAAGAATTTAATGTGAAAGTACATGAACGTTGATATTCATATATATATTCATATGAAATATTTCATAATACATGTCCTTATCAGAAATAAGCATATTTTGATAAAGTTCATTATTTTCTGTAATGTACTGATAAACATTAGACTTTCATATATTTTAGATTCATTACACACAACTGAAGTAGTTCAAGCCTT
>JBAJNP010011475.1:0-14499 GCA_036877545.1 Yasuhikotakia modesta
ACGGGTTACGGAAAAATGCATTTAGGACATGCCTCCGCCTTTGTGTTTTAATGTGATCCAAGCCGGACGCCAGAGATCATTTGACTGATAAGGTCTCGCAAATGGCTTACAGCTGTAATTACTCTCCAATCTCGCATAATCTTTCTCCACAGCCAACATGTCAATGTCGGCAAGCAGGAACGCGCTTGCAAACAGAGGAAGAAACATTTGGAGATAAGCAGGGCTCCTTTCCCTACATCGATACAGTCATGAGCCTGAAGATTTCAATCCATCACGGAGCTCTTAAGAAAACACTCCCTTGTCTTTAATTAGGGGATGGTGGCTTGGCTAATTTGACATGCAACAACTAAGCCATTGTAAATGCAAATCTATAAGAGCTATCAGAGACTGGAGGGTGTCAGAGATTAGAGATCTTGCAATCTGAAGGTCATCAATGTTATTTAGAGGCTGGGAGGTACTTATGTGAAGGACTGTGTAGAATAAAGAGGTTTATCTCAATGATCCATTTAGGTGAGAGATTATTAATAACCTCATTGCTGATTATGTAACTTGGTGTTCACGTATGGTGCAAATGTCTAAACTTTTTCAACATGCATTTCATGACAAAAACAGTGTTGAATAACAATGAATGAATTACTTTGGCCCTATCTGACAAAATGTCTTGCATACCTAAGTCAATACTTAGCCAAAACTCAAACAGATTCAGGTGCTAAGTTACAATTGATAGCACAAAAAGTTTCTCTAAAGGCATATCGTAATATGTCTTGCATACTGTGAACAATTAGAACTACTGAGTACAGTACTGTCAGTGCACTGTATGCATTTTTGTATGCATTCATATTATTACATTGTACCAGAATGCCTTCATTTTCTCACCCTTGTGTCATTCCAAACCTATATGTTTATCCTCTGTGGAACCCAAAATAAGATATTTTGAGAAATGTCTCAGAGGTTCTATGTCTATATAATTACCACTGTTGTTTTGTTACCAATATGAAAATCTTGTATTGTGTTTCTCAGAAGAAATATTTCATACAGGTTTGAAATGACATAAGGGTAAAAAATGGTGGGAGAATTTTTTTGGAAGAACCACCCCTTAAGACAGGCTTTATTTTAGCATTATACTAAAAAATAACAAAATAGCATTTTATAGTGTATACTATGGAGTTTGTAGTAAGCAGCAATCTAGTATAAACACATTTGATTGGTTGGACGCAAAAATAAATAATACTTAAAATATTATGGGTTGATTAATGTTAAGCATTGAACATTGTAGCTTGACCTTGTGACAGACATTCCTCCTGTGCTAGAGTTCAGTCGCTAAATATAAGTTTTCAATATAATCCAGTGTAACTTGCCTTTGAATACTCACAGTGGACTGTGTGTTGGTCAAGCCCTGCTGAGCTCCTCTTGTAAGTGGGGTCAAAATGGGACTGTGCTGAACTGTGACTAACATATAAAGAATTAGACCCCTCAGGGAAAAGAAACTGACCTCAGTTTTATCCTCACAAACAGTGGATATAAGAAAAGTAAAAAGAAGGGAGGGAGAAAAGTAGATAACGGACAAACGAATCTGTGAACAAACGTATGGCTGTGTTCTCTACATGGCGGTTGTAGCGAATTCATCTAATGGCGTGGGGGCCATGTTATTGCCAGCCTGCTGAAGCGTACTTAACTCATGCCTATTCAGTTATGCTAATATACATATGCAAATGACCGTGGTCCAAAACATCATGCTTCTCAATCAGGTGACAGCCTTACAAGAGTTGGTTTAAAAACAGGGCCAGATTACAACAGCACAACCAAACCGAATTTGACTTGGGATTATTGTCACCAGACATCGGTGGGGTGGCTGGACTGATTCACAGCAGACAGCAGGAGTTTGTGCGCACTGCTATACCCACAAGACTCAACTGCCTACCCTGCCTACCTCTGGTCCTATTTGCGTTCTGTCTGAATGTTTATAAATGACAAGCCCGTTAGGAAAACAAAAACAGATGTATCAATAGAGCTTCTGCCAGCTTCACTCATTAACTATTGATGTTGTGAGAGATCTGGCAACACAGCTGGACACACACACACTCACACACACACAAATTGTTTATTTCTGTGCTCATTGACAATGGACCCGATTCAAAACCGTCCCCACGGTACTGGACCACACAAGAGGGTGAGCAGTTTAATCGCAAACCAATCCTCTGACACTATTAATAACTGACCGTCTACAGAAATGACCGAAAAATAAACTTAACGGGAAAATTCAAACACCCAACACCTTCTGTTCAATGTGTTCCTGTACCACCCTGACCTCTCATGAAAGTACAAATGAAATCAGAGAGAAGTTTGCTTTGAGAACAAAAAATGAGGTAAAAAAGAGATGAGGTAAAGAGACGAGGCAGATCGCAAGCAGTGCCTTTGAGGATTATTTCAAACAGGGCAACGGAATAAAACGGAAAGTTGTTTGAAGCCCAGCATAAGCCAGTCGTTCCCTCTTTCATGTTTCGGAGTAAGAGAACAACTCTGCGTGTTACCCACAATCCAGCAGTTTTTTGTTCTCTGTATAAATCACAAGCTAATGGAGGTGAAGGTTTCTGTGTTCTTCAACAGAGAGGTTAAAAAAGCTGAAATTAAAGATTTCTGTAAATGAGGTGCGGTTTTACATTACTGATGTGCGAAAGCCACGGAAAGGAAGGAAATATAATTGCATGAAAGTAAAATATCTGGCAACACGCAGAGAGCTTAATAGTCATTTTACAGTAACCAGCAAGGATGCTACTTGTGCCCTTCACTGGTAAGATAAACAGTCAGAATGAGGTACGAGAATAGCGAGCTGTGTGTGAGTGTGTGTGTGTGTGTGTGTGTGGAGGGGGGAAGTGGCCGTTGGGGGGAGGGGGTGTAGATTTTCATCACAAAGCCCATAAACCATAAAAACAGAATCCACATTTCGTTGCCTGAACGACATCCACTTTTTAATCCAATGACTGGGGCTAGTCTGTCCTGTTAAACGCACCATGTAAACAGCAGTCAGAAATAGCCAGTGTGTTGCCTATGTACAGAAAGGTTTGAAACACACTCCCTTTGCATTCGAGCGCACAGCTTGAAAGGGAAAATGAGAAAAGCAGGAAATGGATAGTGGAGTAAAAAAACTGGGAAAAGAGAGAGAGGTGACCTCTCGTTCGCCAGTGTCAGAATTAATGCGAGCGACTCTAGACATCAGATTCCTGGTGGATACAGCCACGGCAGCAAGCGTATATATTATACTTGTTCATATGTTATACTTGGACCTGTTTACTCTGTAATTAAAATACAAAAAGCCTTTCTGTCAGTACTCACGTGGTTCAACATACACCCCCACGCATGCATTTATAGACGCAAAGCTAAATGCATATTGTAAAACCATCAACACACCATCATTTATATTGTTCTACAGCCTTAAAATTTTTCATGACTTGGGAACACAAATCAGACCCGTTTTATGCACTAAACCTCCTGAAACAGTTGAGAGTACAGTTGACTGTAGAGGTTAAAGGTAAGCAACTGTTCTCAGAACAGAGGAAGTCGTGTGCCCTTACCTGGCAGTCTGTAGTCACTTCTGGATATTTGCTCAGGGCAGGACGAGGAAATCAGAAAGTGGGTGCCGGAACAGAATTGAGTTGATCCTGCTGAAATAAAGATGCCCTTATGCACGCGCTCTCTCTCTTACACACGCACGCATCCACGATTGACACACAGCACTGAATCCCTCCCTCTCTCTCTCTATCTCTCACTCTCTCTCTCAGCCTTGTTCTACTCTTCTGCCCGCCCACCCACCCCCAACTCCCTCCCCTTCCCACTTTTTCTCTCTCCTACACACACACTGTCATTCTCTCCGGTCACACATGCGCGCACACTGATTCCATCTCTCTCTCACTCTCTCTCTTTCTCTCTCTCTCATATTTGGCCATGCTCTGTCTTTACTCAACAAACATGCTCTTCCTCTGCTTTTGTCTTTCACAAACAGGGTTGAGCGCAAACAAATACCTCTTTTACGTAACTAAGGCTACGGTGGGAATCGAATTCTAGTTAACAATTAACTGAACACTGGACAGCAAACATTTAAAACACATATACTGTATGTAATAATTGACAGTCTGGTCAAATGCTAACAATATAGCAGCAACTGCTTATTATATTCATCACATTAGAGAAAGAAGATAAATTATGCGAATTGCTGTATTTCAAACAGTGGCAATGTTGAAAATGACATACCATTTTATTCGTAACTGCACAGTATATTCTGTGTGTTGCTCACTATTATTTATATATATATTTATTATTTATATATATATTTAAATGTATATATAATATCTATATATGAAACAGTAAGTGACATTATTCCACAATAATTGCTCAACATTCACACAGCGCTGTGTCACATGACCTCAGTGTGCTGCATATTTTGTAGTAAGTCAACAGTTTTAAGTCTACAGAAATATAGCATACATTGTGCAATAAATGTACACCACAAAAACTCTCCCATACAGTGCAGCAAATTAATGAACCAATCATCAATCAGATGAATATAGGGGCGGGACTAGCATATGGAGTATCGGGTGTTATATAAACATATATATAAACATATATATGCACAATCAGCACAAACTTGTCCATTTATAAAACGCATCCACCACATGTTCCTGTTCTCTCTCTCTCTCTCTACTGTACATGTAGCCCACGTCCCCTTCAGGAGTCAGTCAAGGGCATTCCCAAAGAAATTGTATGCAAATGCACTGTGAGCCCAGAGCAGCTGCCTGGCCCCTCCCCTGGTTCAGACACTCAGCCTGGGGGTGTGAGGGGGGGTGTGAGGGGGCAGACCATTGGCCCAAAGGGACTAAAGCCACTGTAATCAACACAGCTTGAGCTCATCTCGCTGACAAACCGATTTAGTGCAACATTAATGCTAATAATGGGATTTTAAACACAGTCATTTCCTAAATCTGATGATTTGTATATTTGTTGGGTTGATTTCGGATGCCAATGCATTTATATTAATTACGTTTATTTATCTAATACATCAATGTTTGCTTGCTTCAAAGTTTTACATACAATGAAAAGAAAAACAGGACAATTGTGAAACAGAACACAAAATTCAAGCATTATTGCAAGCTATGCCATTCATTATAAGATGTATATTAGTAAAACTAGTTAAATCAGACACTAATACTGGGTTAACTGGTTTTGAAATATAAAGTAGACTAAACAATACAAGGGCTCATACTTAGCTCAGTGGTTTATGAGCAGGTATCTAGACAGCCTACTGAATAAGTATGTACTTTTGAGATTACACAACACCAGTACATTAAGCAAGATATACTGCTCCAGCTTACATAGAGGTTCCTTAGAGACAAAATACAATTTTATGCAGTTGATCATTGTATTAAAGGCAATAACAACAATTTACAAAAACCTAAGCTAAGCTAAATGTCACCAGTCTCCCAGTAAACAAGCCAACAGGACGCCAGTGACAAGGAACCAAAACTCCAATGATGTATAGATGGAGAAAAAACTAGCATGGTCTCAAACCTCCACAAGGTCATGCTGTTTAATGCGGAACCTACTCTGTACGTCTGCAAACAAGGATAAGAAAAGGGGGGTGGGGCTTATTTGGGGTTGAATGCACTTTCGCTTTGCTCAGCCTACACACTTGAGAGCGTTATGGTCCAACGCTCGGAATATCGGGATGAGTCCCTTTGTGAGGAATCACACTCTTAGCCTACACAATTCAGAGCATTACGGTCCAACAGACGGAATATCGGGATCACTCCCTTTGTGCAGAACCACACTCTCAGCATACACACTTCGGAGCGTTATGGTCCAACGCACGGAATATCGGGATTACTCCCTTTGTGCCGAATCAGACGCTGCCTCTCTCTCATTGTTTCGCTCTTCCTCTTGACCTCATTTTCTTCCTGTCTCTTGTTCACACACTGTCTAATACTCTCTCATGCTGTGACGGTTCATTTTTCCATTGTGCGCTTGTGCTGTGGGCAACAATATGTTCAATCTGACAGTTTACATTAGCAGAAGCCTCTCAGCAATAGAATAAGCTGTTGGCCATTAATGACATACAGTCAGACAGCTGCTGAACACACACACATATACATAAACACACGAACAGGTCAAGTTTCTCACGTCACATGCACACACACAACATCCTAAAAAATATTAGGACATGTATCGTCCGTATAATCGTGAAACTGTTACAGTTACAGACTGAGGAGTGTGAAATGGATTGATGATTTTACAGAATTATAGATTAGAAAACTGATCTGGAATCAGTTAGATAAAAGACCTGTAATTTAGAGCATGGTCTTTATGTAAAACATAAAAAATATTAACTTTTATTCAATATTGACAATATTGATATTGATTAATTTAATTTAAATCCTTTGCCCCCCGTGTAATTTGTCAACTCGCCAGCCCCTAGTGGCTATATATGTTAAATGTATAGAAAAAAAACAGCAAAAACAGAAAAAATGTGGCAAAATCTGTTCTTTTAATGTGTAAAATCTCACATAAATACTATGTTAGGAGTGGGCCCACATAAAACCTGTGTGAGCAAAACTCAACAAAAAGCTCCAAATATTTCAGTGTAATTCAAATGTTTGTGTGTATGTGTGTGTGTTCTTACATCAGCAAACAGTCAAAGCTTAATGACTCCACCCCCCCACCCCCATTAAACTGTCTGTTTCAAACCAAACCTTTTTATTGGGACGCGTCTCTTGTTTTTTATTTAAACAGATGTGTGTTTAATCTCATACAGTGTGACGCGACTCCATGTTGTGCAGGGCAGAAAAATAGTTTACACTCGGTTCCTTGACAGGGAAAATTGAGAATCAGCCAACTGGTGCAGGAGATGATGCAAGGGTGACAGCAGCCTGCGTGTATGTTTGCCACATAAACGTAAGAACATTGATCCGAGGTGGGAGGAGAATTTGTCACTTCTGCCCTCAGTGATCAGCTGAAGCCGCCATTGTCATACCACACTGGGCTTATCGGCTGCATCTCTTCAGCTCACAGGACTGGAAATGATGGATCGTTCAAAGAGTAAAACAAAAGGGAACATTATTAATTATCACAAATCGCTTGTTGGTACCAGAACGGATTATGTTGGAGAATTTACTGAACTTACGGCGGCGTACACACTGCATTATACAGCCCTCTTGGGGAAAACAGTTCTAAATAAACACAGTGCATTGACCTTTGAACCAGACCTAAACAATGAGGTGGTGTCTGTTTCATAAAACAGCATCGCAATCTGTGATCTGAGGTCAAACAGTTCCTGGCTAACTAGCTGATTGAGCTTCTTTTCAATTTTAAGGGATAATGGCTCAGTTCCCATGGGTGCGTCTGTTTCCATAGTAACGGCCGGTATACACAATAAACTACCAGCAATGTTGTGGCTACAATGATCTGTGAGAGCAGACTTATTATTTAGTTTATGCCTACACTTTCAGTATAGTATAAATTCGATTTGTTTTGTGAAGAAATGATTGTAGCTGTTGTTAAATAATTGTAATGCATCCAATTGCAGCAGCAATACACAAAATGTAAATTGAACAATTATTATTGTTAATAATGTCTATTTGAGGGTAACTAACTTGTTAGCATCATTGTCTTATCTAATTAGATAATCACTCAGAATGATGGTATTTACATCTAAAAAAAACAACAAAAAAAACTGAACCATTATAGCACTTTCTGCAAGTGTCGCTGGTTCACCACCTGCCATTAATGCAATTTCTTACGCCATACAGAGAGCTACTATAGCGTCAGCACATTCTGCTAGCCATTACCAGCACTCAGCACGGTAAACAAATTCTGAATAAAACATTGGAGTAGAAAACAGCGCCTAATGCAATAATCTCAAATGTGCTGTGGAGGTCTGCTTTAGCATAGAAAATAAATTAAGAACGGGGCTCTTAGCTGCCACAATAATGAGGCAGAGCAGGAACACACAGCTCACTTTACACCTGTTTAACTACACCGAGTGCCAACTCAGTGACTCCTCTTATATTAGAAAGTGAACTTAAGAAACAGAGAATGTGCTTGAGAAAACAGAACTACGTTGGAAGACAAATGTAGTCTGTCACGTCCGCTTAATCGTAACAAACGGGCACAAAAAGGTTCTGAAACATTGTGGGAAAAATATTCAAGATTGTCTCGTTCAGAGTAGACAAGGGGTCGCAGGAATGGGCTCAACAGCACCAGCTGCTCTTATGAATATTACGTTGATAATGAATGGGTCTGTTATTGGGTACATTTTGTAATTTTTGTCATGTCACATGGACAGGCAGAAATTGTTGAGGCCGTTTTGTGTTCCAGTGTAATTCAAGATTTGAGACATGCACTCTGATAGCTGTTGCTGACAGGATTCCCAAGTTTCAAACACATAAACAAAGTTTAGATTTTAAGAATCCCATAGTTCTCAGCATTTCATCTATAGCATTGACCCATTTCTCAAAAAAATAGCCCATATGTTTTGTATTGTAAATACACTCCTAGTTTGCACTTATACACTCAGACTACCAAATTAGATTACATGATTGCCAAAGCAACTGTTGACAGAAACAAATGTCTGGTCTAAAAGATCTAAAATGGTGCTGCTGTCAGCAGGTCTTGTGTTCTTTTCAGCCTTTAAGGAAACCACGGTCATCAGATCTTCCTGTTGGGCTGCGAGGCCTGCGTTGGTTGCCAGGCTTCCTAGAACTCTGCGGGAGCTGCAAGAATATTTGGATGGACTACCTGATGCTGCACCAAACTAGACGTTACCCTACATCAGGGGTGTCGAACTCAGTTCCTGGAGGGCTGCAGCCCTGCAGAGTTTAGTTCCAAACCTGCTGCAACACACAAACCATGTTGTTTTCAATTGAGCCTGAGGGACTTGATTAGTTGGATCAGGTGTGTTTAACTAAGGTTGGAGCCAAACTCTGCAGGTCTCCGGACCTCCAGGAACTAAGTTTGACACCCCTGCCCTGCATGGTTTAGGGGGCAAGGCAGGGGGAAGGGGGGAAAAATAGCCTGCAAGCATCTCTTCCACTGTTCCAAATCCATGCTTGTGAAGCCTTGTGAAGCCTCATGAAGGTCATGGAAGAATAGGAAGTTACGTTGGAGAAGCTGTTTTTGATAGCTCAGGAGAAACTGCGGAGCAGGTCAAAATGCACCCACAGCAGGGTGGCACACACTTCTTAAACTTTACTAGCTGCTTCCTAGCACTAATACCTTTCCCTCACACTTAGACCTGACTCACAAGCAGACAAGCAGACCTTCTAAAAGACAAGACGCTAATGACATTTTGCAGGCGCCTTTTAAAGGTTTTATGACCTTGCCTTGCTTATAAATAGGCATGAATTTACATGTGTTCAGACTCTGATGTGTAAAATATCACGCAAAATATCACGTTTTTTAATGAACAATCACAACTGATCCAAGTGTAATGGTACGCCTCTATATCTATCTCTGAAATTGCATTGTTGTTCATTCAGAACTGAATCCTGCAACATCGCCCTGGTAAGAACCTTATTCTTGAATGTAAGACCACAAACAGGAGTACATCCTTGAAAAATAAAACACTCCTTGAAAGTGTGTCTTCAGCTGAAGAAAGACCAGGGCTAGGAAGAATTCATAGAGAAACAGAGTGCAAATGGATAGAAGGAAAGGAATGGTCTTCAAAGCATGTCTCCTGAACAAGAGAGGGCTCTCAGACCAACAAAAGGTCAAGAGTACTTTAAGCTGTGAGAACTACATGCACCCTATGAGCGTCATTAGGGTGAGTGCTGATGTTTTTATTCTTTGCCTGTTCTCAACTTCCATGCGGAATACGATATTGGAGTTTGTTACACTCTATCCATTAAGACCTCGGTGGCGATGCTGATCAATTTGCAAAGATACACTTACGTTTTCAGGTTTAATCATGAGAATTATTCATGCAATAACCTATTCAGAGACAAGAATAGAAAGTTTCATGAGAAAGAGTTTCATCACATTACAAACAAACACATTTACAAGCTCGATAAATACGGCCTGGCAAGACTCTCAGGAAAACGGAAAAAGCAGAATTATAATCAGTTTAAAACGAGCTGATTTGATTGAGTGTTTGCGTGGGGATCTGGAGAGACACATGTAGGAGATTTTAAATGCATTTTAGGCAAAGAAACTTCCTTTAATTACTTCTGATAGTTTAATTATGCTTTCCGTTTGCCAGGAGCATCAACCTGCCACACTCGTGCGAAACAACTTTATTTCCATCGCTTCCTCACTGCAGCGCGTCTTTTCTAGACGCCTGGACAAATCCATGCTTTCGACGGTGAACGCAGGTGTTCATTACGGAGTTGTCACTTGTGAACGCTCCCCAACTAGATGCAAACACACAAATATGCGCGCACACACCCCCTTCTCTTCTTGACACCTGTGGAGGCCATTGTTTCTGACAGCAGAGGAGGACATGTTGCAGATGTTGGGATGGTAATGAAGTGTGAGAGTGGGATGTCCATCACAATCATTCTCCACACTTCCCATCCTCGGCTCCTTCACATAATTCATGCACATCTAGTCATACTGTGAAGAGCAGAGATGTGTAAATCCAGATGCTACAGTTTTGCTGTTGCACATCGCACATTCCAGGAGGCTGGTTTGGACCAGTGTGGATTTTATTGCTGGTACAAGCTGGTTTGATGCTGGTATGTGATAAATGCAATGTTTAGTCACAAAAACAGCTAGTCAGAGGAAACTAGCATCAATAAGCCAGATGTTTCAGATGAATTCTGGATGATCAAGGGTGTCTTACAGTCTTAAAAACATTTATGGTTCCCTAAAGAACCACTCAGTCCAGAACCATTTTTAAAAACCTTTTATGGACTTTCCACTGGAAAGAACTGTTTGGTTCTAAGAGTAAAGGTACTTTATGGAACCATACAGCCAAAAATGGTTCTTCCATAACATTGTGAAGCACTGTCCCAGCATCTAAAACACAACGTATGTTGGTGACCAACTATGATGACCTTGTCAACGAGAACAAGTAGTGGCATTTATAAAACATGGTTTCAGTATTCTGGTATGCTAGCATGTCATATTAACATTTATTGCTAAGGTGCTGAGGCATTTGCGCTAGTTTCAGATAATGTCTTCCAGAAGCAAGAGGGTTGTTTGATGATTTAAATTAAATGCCCTACCAGTTAAACCAGATCATTTGTTTAAAAACTATATTAATATAAAGAAACAGTACCTCACTCAAGGTTTACTCCAATACAAAGAAAGTAACTGCTAAAAGCCTAGTCCTTTAAATATCTAGATTCAGTTGTGTTCCTTTGTTCTCCAGCATATGGTAAACACCTGTGCTCTTTCACATTAGAGAGGTAGAGTGTGAGGAAGCTATTTCCGCAGGGATCAATTTAATGGGGGCATCGGAGAGTTGATGTGAACTGCTGTGATTTACCATCTACTAGAGGTGATTCATTGGCCATTCCACTCAGGGTGAGCAATTAGGACTTCTTCATAGCCCCACTTTGACCTATTTGACCTCAGATCAGGGTAAATTCCACAACAGCAAAACCAACTTTGCAGGGGAGGCTGCTCTTGTTTATGAACATCTTTAAAGCTACTGTAACACAGAGCACTTCATTTAAACCTGTCATTCTGTGAGCCAATTATTAATCAGGTACAAGGACAAGCTACATCCAAGGTGAATGGGGCCTGTCACTGAATGTCCGAAGCCTCGACCGAAAGGATTGGGGGTGTGGAAATGCCTGGAAACAAGCCAGAGGCAAATGAAAAGAATGCAGACAAACAAACGTCTTTTGATGACTATTGCCGCGACGTGAATTAAATGAAGAAATGTGCTACATCTGCTCCGGTCCCTTCTTAGCGGATATTTGGAGAATGCTCTTAATTTACAACAATTTAAATGGGAATATGTGGGTATGGAATTCACAACCTTAGCTTAGCCATCTAGCACTATCAGCTGAAGTACAAAAACACTACAGAACACATATAGTTTACTGATTGCCGATAGGCATTCAAAGTCAGGACCGGTTGAAGCTGTGTTTGTGTGCGGGTCTCTAGGGCAGAGTGTTCTCTGTGGATTGGACTGTGTATGAGCTCGGCTTGTAGAGACAACTGATTAAATATGTTTGTTGAGGGTATAATAATTAGATCATGCCTCTGCACAATCAGGTTCAGTTCTGTCTCAGCAGTGTAGCAGAATCAACCCCAGACTGTTACGGTGTAGCCTTGAAGTAGTTTGCTCTGAAAACATTTTTCTAAACTGACGTCTACAGAAGCATTAGTAGACTGAAGGCCTCAGGAAAGTGTGGGCCTGAAACACACATTTAGTTGCGTCAAAGCAAACAAAGTTCATACAGAAAGAGTTGCACTGTGATAAAACAGAGAGAGAAGAGAGTCACTAAGACAATTCAGTCATCACTCACTATTTACTCTTGTTTTTCCAATCACATCTGCTTTTATACAGACCACAAATAATAACAATATATACCAGAAATATAGCCACTAGTTGTATGGGGTACAGTTAAGACCTATTCCCACAGATAAAGATAATTAGCCAAGTTGCTAATGAATAAAGACATTGACAGCCAATCAAAGCCACGATCTGGATGCCAATATTGTTATCAGAAGACTTGTATTAGTTATTGTAGCTATTCTTTGTGTCAGTGGGCCATTTAGCTTTTTTTTAGCTTTTCAAAATTAATTTGTGTTCCAGAAAAGGGAAGAAAATACCATGGGTTTGAAAAGAAAAATGGAAACATTAAAGCTGGCGAAGATTTTCGGATGAATTAAATTTAATAACGAAAATAATAACAATGATGATAATAAAAATGCATTGTCCTTATGTTGTTAAATAACTATAGTAATAAAAATGGCACAATCATGAAATATCTTGTGATATGTTGGTAAAAAAAGTATCTCTGCAGCTGCAGACTGTGTATTTTTAAAGCAATTTCAACTAAGCTGCCATTTTTGAGGCAATGATGGTGTTGGAACAAGGTGTTACTGTGTGGCTGACAATATATCTTATATCTCTTTAGCTGACAGTGGTATTGATATGCATGTCACGTCTCTAATTGCCTGTCAGAGCAAATGATTACAGCTACCTGGTTTGAGTCTATATCTATGGCTAAGTCCTCAAAGCATATATTGTGTTTTCTATTCACCAGACCTTTGTGAGAGAAGAAAGGTAAAACTGTGGCCCGTAGCACACACACAAAACGCCCCAAGGCACACCAGGTGGTGTGTGTGTGTGAGTAAACACAGCATTTTACCACTTTCCAGGATCCGTTTTTAAATAAACGAATGACCCAACAACACAGAAAGACATTATAATGTCTAGATTGCCCTCCACAGCAACATGACTTCAATAGATTCCTTATAAAATGTGGAAATTGTGTGAGGAAACCTTTATCATGGGAAAATGTCTTTAAACACGCAAGCGGGTCACTGCTTAAAGGACGAATAAAATGCTTCTGCTGATTGGAAAGAAATGTCTTGTCAAAAACATTCTATATGCTGTCATATTACACATTTGTAGGGTTATTGTGCAGGTCAATGATATTCTTGTAATTTATGTTTGTAATTTTTCTACAAGTTATAATAACTTGCTCTGCCTTTAAAGCGGCTAGGAGGCCATTTTATAAAAGCAAACCAATAGCCAAACAGCTATATGGACATTGTTTTTAGCATACCAGAACCAAAACAGACCTGAATGTGCGTATGAAATACACACTTTATGAATGAATCAATTTCAGCATCTATTTTCGTACTTTCCTTCCTGTTTGGGAGTCTTGATTCTGAAAAACATCATATTGCATGACTTTGCTTCAAATAAAACTGTCTTTGCTTCCATTTCCTAATGCTTCAATATTAATTTTTATTAATGTGTGGCTTTCAACAGAATGCATGTGATGTGATTGTCCAATTCAGCGAACGCCTACTGTTTATTATGCAGTGTTATAGTGTATGAGATTTAAATGCTAGAGACAGAAGGATTGAGACGCTGCTTATGCCTCTGAGGCAGATGGTTGAAGAAGATTGAAGAAGATGGATGAACCGTGCTAACATCATGCGCTAGGCATGTGAAAGATGTTCCACCTTCTACAAGCCGAAAGGATCTTTTCCACAGATCTGTGTTTGGTTTAGGATAAGAAACAAACAATGTGATGCATACGAGTCTGGAAGCACGTATCTGATGTCACTCTAGTGCCAAAACCCTGACTAAAATGAGAATGTTCTTGGTTTCTCATTAGCTCTCCTGCAGCAACTATATAGCACAAGACACTGGAATACACGATGGGTGGCCGTGTATATTGGTTTAAAAAAATTCATTGCTCAGTTTCAATCATCTTAGAATTTAAAACATTACTCTATACAGGCAGTGCAGAATTATTAGGCAAATGAGTATTTTGACCACATCATCCTCTTTATGCATGTTGTCTTACTCCAAGCTGTGTA
>JBAJNP010011476.1:0-14710 GCA_036877545.1 Yasuhikotakia modesta
TACAGTTGTCGTGTGTGTGTGTGTGAGTGTGTGTGTGTGTGTGTGTGTGAGTGTGTCCTGGTTACAGTTGTCGTGTGTGTGTGTGTGAGTGTGTGTGTGTGAGTGTGTGTATGTCCTGGTTACAGTTGTTGTGTGTGTGTGTGTGTGTGTGAGTGTGTGTGTGTGTGTGAGTGTGTGTGTGTCCTGGTTACAGTTGGCTTACAGATTTTGCCTTCTGTTGGTCAGATTGTACAGAGTCACTCCAGTGCTGATGGGCTGGTGCAGCTGATGAAGATTTATGAGGAGGAAGATGAGGCCTACAGAGAACTAGTCAGTGTGGCTATCCAGTACCACCAAAACCTTCTGCAGCCCTTCAGAGACATGAGGGAGCTCGCCACTCTTTACAAGACTGAGATACTGGTATACACACACACAGTGCAGATGTGTTTTTAGTGGGTTATAGACTGCTAACATATAGATTGGTTTAGGATTTTGTAAATTGGTAGTAATGCTTTGAAAATAATAACCTAACTACGGTTAGTAGTTATACTGACTATTTCATTATTTATTTTTTCTCCCATTCTGTTTCATTATGCAGTGTTCAATAAATGTCCATTCATTCTAAATGTGTTGTAGTTATCAGTTCATTCAACTTTATTCATAAACAATTTGAATCTTGTTATTCCTAGGTACTTTTACTAGAATACTTTTTTTACTGATTTGTTTTCTTGTTTTCTGTGTTTGTATTTTCATTGTATGTAAAGCTGTTTTGAAACATTCATTATAAACAACATTATAAAAAATTAAGAAAAGTGCTATATAAATCAAATTTAATTTAATGTGTTTGTAAGCAGTTTTTAACTGTTTGGCATGCTTACGCAAGCTATTAGAGTTTTAACATTGTAACCTACTGCAGGTGCACAGGTGATTAAAATATAGTTTGCCAACCAAAACCTCCAGTATTCACGGTCCCTCACAGTTTTACATGCATTTACCTAAAACGTGACGTTAAATGTTCAAAGTGTATGACCATGTTATTTGTCAACCCTTAAGTGTTTATATATGTGTGTAGAAATGCCTGCAGTATGAAGAGTTAGGACCAAGACGTGTTTGTGAATTAAAGGCAGAGATGAATGAATGGAATCAGCGTGGACAGACAGCTGTTCATTCCATACAGGACATCACTGCTGAATACTTCAAAGACACATCAACCTCTCTTACCGGTGTGTCTCACTCTCAAACATATGCTCACAAACATACACACATACACTCACGCTCTCAAACATACACTCACGCTCTCAAACATACACACATACACTCACGCTCTCAAACATACACACATACACTCACGCTCTCAAACATACACACATACACTCACGCTCTCAAACATACACACATACACTCACGCTCTCAAACTTACACACATACACTCACGCTCTCAAACATATGCTCAGGCTCTCAAACATACACACATACACTCACGCTCTCAAACATACACACACTCACGCTCTCAAACATACACACATACACTCACGCTCTCAAACATACGCTCACGCTTATTATTTTTGCAATATAGCTTCATATTGCAATTTCATTTCACTCTGTGTTTATTTGTTATAGAATTTAATTGAATGTGTTTCAGTTTGTTATAATCTCTCATTTTGGTGTAGTTGAAATCTGCCCACACACAAATCTGCCCTGCTCTCAGTTTTATAGATTATGAAAAACATTTTTTGAAATATGTTTTCAAAAACTTTTCCTTGTTGTGAAATAAACGTTCATCTACATCTGTGAAGTAATTCACAAAAAAACAGATTCTTTGCATTTGTACAGTGATTCAGAAACATACGTAAATGTGCTTTATACAATTTGAATTAAAAAAAGGTTTAATTTACACGTTTGTATCATTTGCTGTGTGTTCAGGAATGGTGAAACAGATGGAGGAGGATCAGAAAAGATTTGGTCACGCATCTTGGGCGATGGCCACACCACGACAGGAGAGACTCAGATTGTTATTGGCTAAAGAGACACTACAGCACATGAGGGCAAAAGAAATGTGCATCAAACGCAAGAGACATGACATACAAGACGAGGTGTGTGTTTGTTCTGATGTGTGTGTATTATGTTTGTGTTAGTTTAAACCACAGGTTAAGCGTTTGTAGAATGTGACACGGGAATGTTCTTCTGTCGCTATTCCACAGGTCACCACACGGGGGTGCAGTTGAATGTCAAACTCTAATGCCGCATTTTAATGTGCATTATGGAAATTCTCCTGTAGTGTTCGTTGTGTGTCTGCTTTCCTTTCGCATGTGATGTCCTATTCACAAAGATCTTTATTGGAGTTAGAGCTGGTGTTTCTGGTGTGTGTGTGTAGATGCGCAGTGTGGTGGAGCATACGGCTGGGAGCGCCGGTGCCGTCGGCGTGTTGGAGCTGCACTATTATGAGACGCAGCTGGAGCTGCATGACTGCAGGTTTGAGATTCTGAAAAACGAGGAGCTGCTGCTACTGACACAAATCCAGAGCACACAGCGCAACATCAGAGGTCCTGCACACACACACGCTGGTTTTCACGTTTTATATTCAGTAACCTAACCGTCAGTTTTTCTGTCTGGTTTATAATCTTGTTTCTTCATGCAGACTTAAAAAACTGTCCCCACACCTGGGGAACATAACACACATGACACAGAACAGGACCACACATACGCTGTTAGCAGAACATGATCAACTGTTGCAAAGAACATTGTGTGTGTGTGATCCAGAGCTGCAGGAGCAGGTGGTGTATTATGACACCTGTCAGGAGCCCGAGGAGCTGCAGGATGTTCGGGCGGATGTAAGCCCCATCCTCACACACCTGCAGCAGCAACTCAGACAGCTGGAGAGCAAAAGAGGAACGATTTCATCACGCAGAGCTTACCTGAGGAATCAGCGGGTACACGTGGTGTTTTCATGTTGTAAACCTTAACTTTCTACTCTTTGTGATCTTCATTAAAGATCATTTGGTATCATCTATACGTTAGTATAGTGCATTATTACTGCATTATAAAATGCATTATTACTGTATTTGATTGCTGTACCACACACACAAACATTAGGGTTGTTATTCCCATCCCCATTAACGTGTGTGTGCTGAGCTTACTAGTGTTATACACATGCGTCTTATTTGCTGTGTGCTGTCACCTCAACTGCATGTGTCCGTCTGGAACCCAATGCCTCTTTCCAATACCACTTTTTTAGGACTCATCTAAGATTGATTGGTTGACTGGGAAGGCTGATTAGTTCATTGTAATGTGTGGATTTGCACATTCCTAACGCACACTATTACTGTATCTGCTGAGTGTGTATTGTTTGTGTTGTTTCAGAACTTGTGTGTTCAGGCTCACAAACAGCAGCAAAGTTCAGTAATGCAGAAATATGAGCTGCACAGCCGACACCATGCCGCACAGCTGGTGAGTGTGCCTGTAACCATGGTAACCGCAAGCCACTGCATCAGCACACAAAGCATCTGATAATGACTCCCAGTTAAGGGACTGAAGGATCCCATTGGCATCATTGGAAGCAGTATTGGTTGTCCCTCATCTACAGCGTGTGTTCTCCATTGTCCTGTTTAAGATTTCCTAACAGAATAAAGTCAGTTAAATGCACTAGCTAGCTAAGCTGCCTACCTAGGTAGCATGTCAGGGCATTATAAATGTGCTGCAGATTGTTGGTTTGCTTAAAGACCTTCCTGTGGCTCAACTGGTAGAAAATTACGTTGGCAGCGCAAAGGTTGTGGGTTCGATCCCAGGGAATGAAAGTACTGATTAAAAAAAGTGACTAAAAGTGTCTGCCAAATAAATAAATGTAAATGTAAATGTAATGTAAATGTGGCCCTAAGATTTGTTATAAAAAGGTGTCTCTTAAGCCATCATTGAATGTATTAATTTCAGAATGCAGTGCACCAAAATCAGTGTAAAAATATTAAAGGTTCCATTTAATTTTGGGTGGTGATGTAAACTGCTGTATGCTGACACAATCATTCTGAGGTGTGTGTGTGTAGAAGCGAGAGAAGAGAAGAACTGAGGAGCAGCAAATGAAGGAGTGGGTGGAGATAGAAAGAGAGAAGACACTGAACCGGATTCGCAGCTTCAGAGCGGTGAGAGTGTGTGTGTGTTTTTGGGGTGTATTTAATCATATACTGAATACAAATTTATGGTCAAAATTCAGCGAAACCTAATTTTGGGAGTGTACTTGTTTGTAAAATGTACATCAAATATAGTACATTAAGGTTTTATTGCACAGTGCGTAAGATTTGTTATTATGGTTAGGTTATAATGTTTATAACTAGCTGTGTATTTAAAATATAGTCCCCAGACAATTAGATGTGTGTGTGATGTGTGCGAGACTGTGTGAGTGGGCAGGTTTGTGAAGGTGTAATGTGCTTTTTTAATACTTTGAAAAGCATGTGTAAATAGGAAGTTTTGAAT
Source organism: Yasuhikotakia modesta (assembly GCA_036877545.1). Taxonomy (NCBI): domain Eukaryota; kingdom Metazoa; phylum Chordata; class Actinopteri; order Cypriniformes; family Botiidae; genus Yasuhikotakia; species Yasuhikotakia modesta. The sequence goes on from JBAJNP010011476.1 coordinate 4,444, forward strand.
TCCAGGTCTTACTACCATCCTGTCTCTTTATGTGCGTGTGTGTGTCTGTGTTTGGAGTGTAGAGGCATCAGGGTCAGTTTGTGATAAAAACTGCTCATTTGAGGCTGGGGTCACATGACTCGGAGGACTCGCCACCCCTGTCAATCATAAGTATGGACCAGCAGAGCTCCACCCCTTCCAGGAAACCATGTGATATTCCTGTGGAGATACTGCTTCCTGGTGGAGCTGCAGTAGCAAAACCTGAGCAGACACCTCCACCCCAAGCTCCACCTCCTCCTGCTCCTCCCCTTCCTCCTCCACCCCTGCCTCTAGCCCCACCCATCAGCATAAAGCCACCAAATAGTAACACTCTGGAGCAAAACACTGGTAAGTACCAGTCACAGGGCGTTCCGTTAAACCGCATACAATAAAGTCTATTTAGGACCGTTGGTCATAAAGTAGCCTGATTTTCTTGGTGGAATGTGATTTCCTTTGTTAATTGTTGGAGTAAATCACGCGTCTACGGTTTCTCCTAGGCTCCATGGATGAGCTTTTAGCGTCACTGCAGCGAGGTCAGACACAACTGCGTAAGGTCACAACCCACACAGAGCATGTCACTGTTAGAGATAGTCTCATGTCAGCCATCCGTCAGGGTGTGACCCTCAAGAAAGTCCCGCCCCCTACCGGACCTGCTCTCAGCACAGACACCGAGTTGGAGCGAAGCATCAAAGCTGCCATGCTGAGGATGAAGAAGGTCTCCAATGATTCTGATGATGAAGAGCGGTCAGATACATTGTCTGGAGACTGGGACACTTGAAATGACACAAGCACCTGAAGATCTGTGGCGTAACCCTCTGTTTGCAGCAGTTGTTTTGCTGTGTCATCTGCAGCTATTGGTGATCATCTTCAGTTATTGACGTGTGAATGCTGTCAAATGCTAAGAGCTTTTCACCTAACAGTTTATCACAATCGCTTTGGCTGCTTCTCCAGTGAGTTTATTCCTTAGGACAAGTTTCTGTACCTGAGCAATTAGTTTCTTGTTCACACCAGATTTCATTTTCTTACATGTAATCACATTGCATGTTTTGGTTTACAGGTGAGCTAAAATTGAGAAACTAAATGACTTAAAACTGAAATGTTGATTCTTAGTAAACTTCACAACTTCTAAACATTCTTTCATTCTGTGACCCCCCCACCCCACAAGCAAACGATCACAATGTTTCAGAAATGTTCTATAAATATATATCTGTGATATGGATTTTGTGACGTTTGTGATGTTGTGTACATGTGTGTACTCTCTTCATGTGCGCTCAAGTATGGACAGTAACCTTAACCCAAGGTATACACAAGAAAGATAATCTAGTATGATGTTGTAAGCAATCAGTATATATATAACGGATACTTCTGTGTAGCTCAACTGATGCAGCATTTTGTTTGAAAAGACTGCATTTGATTTAAACAAATTCTAATCAGAATGCTAATTATAAAGATAATTTTAAAAAAAGCCAAAGTGATTGAGAAACTGTCTAATGTTCAGCTGAACCCAAATGTAGATTCTGAAAGACATGATTGTTCAGTTTCATTTTTCAACATTCGGTTTCAATGTAACGCTCCTAAAACATTATTGTTTTACTGAAGAAATCATCACTAAAACACTTTTCATATTTGGGTGAAACTCCTTTAAAACCACCTTATGCTGCAAATATGTTTGACATCCTGCTGTAGATTTTTGATTATACTTGTTTTGAGAATGTTTAGCAAACATTTAAGTTACTTTGGGTTTTTGCACTGAAATGTTAAACTAAAACGTTACAGTCATGTATTGATGTGATACACATGATATGTATGTGATCACTTTTTAGGTTGAGCAGGGAAGCCCCTTTCACTTTTCCTGGCTGCATATTCTGGCGCGTCCCTATTAAATCCAGGAGATGGTTCTGCTTTGTGGTCTGTACCTGTGCTCTGCGGTCTGGACACTCAGAATCTGAAGTCCGATCCAGTGTCTAGCATCTGCTGTAAAACGAATTTTTAAATGGTTGAAGACCGTTAATGAACAGTAAAGAAATCTCAAAAAGAGCAGTAAAGGATTTGGTTTTATTGTGCTGCTGAAAAGAAACTCAGTTTCTGCATCTACGCATCAGAAAAGTGTGCGTGTTTACAAACACCAAAAGGTGCAACACAAAGATCCTAAGTGTTAAATAATTAGTGTTAAATGATTAAATTAAATGATCACGTTTCTATAGAAAGCTTTGCATGGTTACTAATAACAAAAACCATTACACAAATTAAAACAAAGTTACATCTACATCACAAGACTCAATACTGATATAATCAATAACAGTCATGTGTGGGATGCAGGTTGCCATGGCAACTTGTCCTCTCACCAATCAGAGGGCGAGAAAAAGCCGCCCACTGCTGCAGCTTGGGTCTCACTACAGAGTAAGAAAACACACAGTAGGACACATACGCTACAGGATAAACTGCTGCAGTCATAATAAAACACAGCACAGAGCTTTTCCTTTATAAACTATATTTAATCTATTGTTTGTTGTACAATTTGATCAACAAAAGTTATTTCAGAAAGTCAAAAGTTTATAGTAAGTGTTTTAAAAATACCATAGCGATGATACACCAACCACAACAGGAAGCGAACAGACAAACCCAGGGAGTGGAGCTTCAACATGTCAATCAAAGACAAATGAAAGACATCTTGAAGCACATAAATTATCCCATCACCCAACTACACACACACACACACACACAGGAACAGTGGTGGGGGTGGGGGGGGTGGCACGTCACAAACACAAAGCAAAATCTGCACCGTACAAGCAGTTTCTTCAACAAAATATTCTAGCAGATTTGGCTTACATTTAGTTTAACCACAATAGGATTATTGTTTATGCTTTTAAAAACAAGACAGCGGCATCCTGTTGCCTGAGGCCAGTATTGCATCATAGGCTGTGCATACACAGTTACATAAGATGATTCTCTAAACAAACCCAATTGAAGAGTTCGGTTTGGTTAGGAACCACCTTCAGGCACTTTGTGATTTTGCAGATCATGTGTGTATCAGAACTATTCCTCATTGCACGAACCCCTGAGATCTGAGGCTGCAGTTACCTGCAGTCCAATAGTACCAAGAGATTTATTTGTGTATGTATGTGTGTGTGTGTGTTTAACTCATCGACCATTAGTAGCCCTTTAACCAGCAGTCATAGATTACAAACATACATGCAGCTGGAGTCACACATGAGTTCAGTGAAAGACAGAGAGAGAGATAGAGAGAGAGAGAGAAGGAGAGAGAGTGTGTTCAGTTATCAATGCCTAGTTTAGAAATCCCCTGGCGAACTTCATGCAGCTCATCAATCTTTCCATGTAGAGCATCCATTAACTTCTTCAGATCACTCTTCATGTTTCTCTGTTTCTGCTGGTTTGCGTCAATTTCCGTCTGCAGAAGTTTGATGTTCTCACTCGTGTCTCTGTTGACAAGTTCTGATGTCTGTAAAACATTTGCAACATCAGGCGATTAAAAACAAATACACAGCTGCAGTCTTTAATGTATGTGTGGACACAAACAAACATAAAACACAAAGTTATAAATGCAAACTGGCTGTTTACTTCCATCCTACCCACTTTAGTGTTAAAATAGTGAATTAAACCAAGTGTTAATTGCTAACAAATATATGGTTGTGGAAAGATACATATAACAATTAGTTGTAAAAAATAAATTCCACCCACAGAAATGACATCAGTAAAACAATCAGACATAAAACAACCAGCTGAAACGTTTAAAGAAAGCCTCCAATGTTTTTTGCCTTAGGGTTTATTTCGTATTTGGTGTATAAATGTAAATATTTAGGCGTGAGGTGTTATGGTATTGAGAACATCTAAATAAATATTCAACTTTTACTTGAACATACGTCCTGCATTTAAAGGCTGTTATAAATGTCGTTTCTAATCTCACTTTTAAGTCTACCTGTAACTTTAACAGTGTATTAATGTTTTTGTAACAGTATAAATGTTTTGTAAAGCTGCTTTGAAATGATATGTATTGTAAAACATGATTAATTGCATCTAAATTCTTGCTTGCCTTTACATACTGAATTGTGATTGCCTTTCTGTTTAATCTCTGTTTCTTACGTTTGTCTTTACACTGTAGAGACAGTGCAGCATTGTGCGTTATTCTCATATATAGCTGACAGATGTGGGAGGTCTTTTACCTGCAGTTTGGCTGTTAGACTCTCACACTCAGCCATTAGCTGTGGAATAATTTCTGCCTGTTTGCGAAGGTTCTCCAGCTCCTTAAAAAACACAATCATAAGACAAACACACACAATAGATGTGTTTGTTTGTGTGTGTGTGTGTGTAAGTGCACTCGCATTTACTACATTGTGGGGACCAAATTTATTATATAATATATAAATGTACATTTATTTCAAATTTTAAATTCTGATGAGGAACACAGTTTATAAATCAAGCAGAATGATCTTTTTTGAAAATCTTTTTGTGGTTAGTATACATGAGTGCAGGGCATCTTATAGTTACTGTACACAGTTCAGTCCATTAAAAAGCATGAATGTACCAATTAAACATGGAAATCAGTGCGAGTGTGTGTGACAGTGTGCAGGTTTAACTATATTTGTGAGGGTTAAATTATAAATCACCTAGATTCTATGTTCTCAAAATCTTATGTCACATATTTGTTTGAGGTTAGATTTAGGGAATAGTAAATATGATTAGCCTCGTATAAAAAAAAAAATCAATGGAAGTCTATGGAAATACCTCACTAATACAGTAAAATGTGTGCATGTGTCTTACCTGTTGTTTGTCCTGTAGCTCCACCTCCAGCTCATGGATTTTAACTGTCAGCTGAGAACTTCTCTCTCTCTCCACGTTTAACTCCTGGCACTGCACCTCCAGCTCGGAGATCTACACACACACACACACACACACACAATAGTTCAATACAGTTCAAACTCAACTCAGTTTTCAAATATCTGTCCTGAAGGTTGATTCAGTGACATCCTCTGATAAACTTCACCTTTGCCGTGCTGTCAATCATCTGACTCACCCGGTTCCTCAGCTTAGCGTTCTCCTCCTGACTCTTGCTCACTTGAGTCTTCCAGCTCTCTGCATTGCTGTTTGCCTCCTGCAGAGTGTCCAGCAGACGAGTGTTGCTCTCCTTCAGTGTCTTCAGCTCTGTTTCCCATTTCTTACTATTAAGCACGACACACACTCATCACATTTATACATTTCATGTATTTAATATGTATGTATTTAAGATTTATACCCACAACCTATGCTCCACCTGAGCTATGGGAAATCCCAATCTAACTACAGGAACACTCTCTCCAACAATGTTTCTGCTCTAAACGGAAGTGATTGATTTAGAACATTATTACATTCACAATATTCAAATTTTATGCCTAAAAATATGTATATGTAAAATGATGTATCCAAAACTGTTCAAATTCAAAATTAGATTTTGAATAAACTAAACAAACTCTTAATGGTTAAATTGAGTGAATTATAAGCAACATTTCTACAGAATTACGTGCATATCACTGAAATGCATCATGGGATTGTGTGAAGATTGTGTGTTGGAGAAGCATAAAGCCCAAACCTGCATTTAGGGCCTCAGGAGTGACCGTATATTTCCAGAACACACCTGTTTTAAAAAAGATTTGCTGTGTGTGTGTGTGTGTGTGTGTGTTACCTCTGCTCCACAACAGACTTCAGCTGGTCATTCTCACTCTTCTGCACTGGATGTTCTGGATCACCGTGTGAAATCTTCTCATCGTCAGTTCCGTTGAAACTTGATGCCTGATTGGCTGATGGAGTTTCACGGCCTGATTCCTGAAGTGATGACAAATTTATAGAACACAAAATTAAGCTCCAGTCTGATTCTACACAAAGAACATTTATTAGAAGTAATATATGCTCTTTAGAACTGGTGGTTTATGTGTCAGTTAGAAAGTCTTTTCCTGTGTGAGTGGGCGGTCCTTGGGCAGAATTGTGAGTTATATTTTTTCACCACAGCATGTCTGAAAAGTAGTTTGATTTCATAATTTTCATGAAACTCATGACAGAATCGAAACCCAAATAAATTTGTAAATCAGGTGACCCTCATTGTGTAAATGAGAATGAGGTGAGACGCACCTGAGACTGGTCACTGGAGGTCTCCGTCTCCTGAGACTTCTCTCTGGCCAGTTTCGCCGCCTCTTTCACTTCCTGGAACTTCTCAGCAAACTGTCAATACAGAAAAGAGACGAACCAATTACAATAATTACAATTTCACATTTGTCACTCGTTTTTTGTGTGCATGCATTTAAAAGTCGTTTGTGTGTGTTGGCAGACCTTGGACAGCTGCTGTTCTGAGGCAAAGCCAAGCCCAAACACTGTATTTGCCCGACTGTCGGCCCACTGCCCAAACTTCTGTGATGTTTTTGTGAAGTTCATTTTAGGAGTGATTGTGCTGTTAACGATAACCTAAAGACATCAACACAAAATATTAAAACACACATATATCTGACCAGATTACAGTACAGATACAGTTGTAAGCATATTAAAGCTGCCATCTGTGACTTCTTTTTTGCCATCTGTCAGTTTTTAAACAAGTATGTAACAGTCCAGTGTTCAATGCAGTCTCATTTGTTTATAATAATAATTCATAATTTGACATTTGTTGTGACATTGGTCCTAACAGCTCATTTGAAATGTATTCGTCTGTGTGGTTACGTCATGTCCGTAATCAGAAAGAAGATAACCCAGCTATTGTATCTCATGTCCGGCTGCTTTTTATATCTTGTTGCAGCAGAGAAGGATATTTTGAAATAAAATATTATTTACTGATATCTGTGTACGTGTGCAGGAACTAACAACTGTAGAAGACTTATATTTCTGCATCGTCAGAATTCACTGCTTTGTTGATTTCCTCCTTTTTGTAATTTTCTTTGAAAAAAAGCATCTGCTAAATTTCTTAATGTAAAGATAAATGCAGAAGTGTTTACTTTAAAATCTACTTATTTAGCAAGAGGAAATGGGGCACATCACAGCAATCTGTCATACAATACAGTAGGGTAGTTCTTTTGGTTATAATTGTGGTAAAAAGGTAAGTTCTGAACAACAGGCTGTCTTCTGTTTCTTGAAGGTTGTTTTAGTCTCAGCAGATGAACTGCAGAACCAGAAAGTGACTCTGAAAAGCAGATTTCAATAAACATACACACACTCTTTGTTCATTCATGCCACTCTGTGTGATGTCACTTCCCTTTTTAAAGGGAAAAAGAAACAGACGCATTTGAGATATCAGCTCACACTGACACACACACATCTGTGTGTAAACAGCTAGAGTTTGATTACAACAATGTGTCATTACAATAATACTTGCGTTTTACTGAACGTCTATTTCACCTATGTGTGTGTGGGGGGGGTAAGTGTACAAACTCCTTTAATCAATAATAACTGATAAATAATGAAATTGATCACACTCACTGAGTTAGGAGCGAGATAAACTATCATTAATATTGTATAGAAACAGTACAAAAGAGATGCTCACACACACATTCGTCTCTGACCTTTGACCCGTCCACACTGATGATGCGGTAGCTGTTGCGTGTGCTGTCATAGAAATAAGAGACTGTCACAGCCTGTTTGCTGGCAGGGACCCAGTTCTTTTTGGTGCTGGGGTCGATCTGGAAGACATGAGCTCGTGTGGTGAAGATCGGCTGCTCCCTGAAACACACACAGAGCGCCTACAGTCAGCGGTTATTACTCTCTTATGGAGCTTGTGATAATGAGCAACACGTGCCTGCTTATTACTCAATGATTTAAAATAATCATGAATGTGAACTTTAGCCATAACAGAACAATAATGGAATAACATCAAAATTAAAGGTATGTTAAAAAGTTCACATTGTCAAATGTTCTGTTGTTTGTAATGTTTTAATCCATCAACATTCATGAGTTCCTGACAGTTTTTCCGGTCAGACGGCCACATTTCTTTCACATTGTCCAGGGTCTCCTCTGTGCCCATTTTTAATTAACTCATTACACGCATATTTGCTAAGGAAAAATAACTTAATGGGTTAATGAAGGGGTTAAATCAGTAAGTTTCATTTATAATATTGCATTGCTGAAAAACAGCTTTACAGAGTTTTGCATGTTTTAGACAAATTAGTTGATCCATTAAAGAAAATGGATACATGTGAAGTACACACTATTACTATGATGAAGTACACACTATTACTATGACGAAATAATATTACAAAAAAAAACAGGAAACTGAGAATTCAAAATATTCCTTCAAAAATTCACTAAATTCAGACCACAACAAACATCATCTAATCACTTTGTGATGCCATCAGCAAACACAATCAGCATTAAATCCCAACACATTATACACCATATCGCTCCTTTCAGAAATCTTATATTCTTGGATCAGAGGCATTTGTAGATGAACAAATGACACTTATAAGTTCATATATTTTACACATTTTTCTCACAAAACAATCTAGAACATTTTCAGGTCTCAGCTGAAGCATGCAAGAAATGCGGTTCTACCTGCACACACACCCACAGAAGCCCCAAATTAACTCAGACCTCAAATCAATTCCGATTGGAGCAGACACTAAAAAGTGGGCGGGCCTCTACAGTGCTATTGGACACAACATTCTGTTCAAGCGCTGCTGTCTGCCTGTCAAACACAGACTTTGAAACAACAGACTTACACAGCCGGACTGCAGCAACTACTGCACACAACACAAGATTGAGTCACACGTTCTGTTGCAGCAGCGCTGGTGTCATCGCCTCAAAATCACTGATTGTACCACCTTGCTGCAAAATTACTGCAGTTTAATTGAGTCTGTAACACCAGCTGACCAGTGTTTGTTGTGACATTCACAAGCATAAAGATGGTATTAAAGCAGTAAGGTTGTAGTGATTCTACCTTTAACTCCTGTGCTTCTGAAACTACAAACCACAACACTGCCATCAGTATGTGCTTACATCATAACAGCTTTAAATTTTATTGACATTTGTGTGTGGCTGCTAGTTAAAGTTGCTAGTTGAAGTTATAGATTTTGGCAGTCAGAGCTGCAGCAGATGGTTGTGGCAACACCATCTGCTGATAAAGTTCCTATCCCCTCATGTCATTTACTAGCCATTACACATGGCTACTTCACAAAGTGACAGATCAGCATCAATAAACTCTTTCCATCCATGTAACTGGAGATTGACAGCATAATGTAAAGGTCTCGCATAGGTTTTAAATAGCTGCTCTTCTGTGATGCCATGCTTGACCACCGACCCTCAGCGGATGGGTTGCCATCACCACACTGTTGCCATCAGCTTCTACCAACACAGACAACCTTTCAACACTGTAACGGGTTTATGTGGTAAATGAGGTTAATCCATAACCCTCCCATTGCTAAACCAGCCTCAGGCTGAAGAGCCAACAATAACCAATCAACATAGCAAATGTAAAGTAACTGAAAACTCTCTGATTGAACATTTCTTTTCAACACTGGAGTGTATGTGGAACAATTATCAGCAAATAAGTGAGTCTGATGAGAACACAATCCCTTTAAGAAGTTACAGTAAAATACAATCATCATAATTAGCATGAGCTGGTCGTGATGTATGAAAAAAACTCCTTTGACCGCACAAACTTGTTCTACAGCTTCTTAAGAAACAACAGATCACACTTTCTCTCTTTAAAACACACTGATTTAAACTCCAGACTATTACTTAAAGTAACAAAATCACACACACTGAAATTCATGACATATGAAGCTCGTGAAATATTTTCTTCACAAGCAAATTACAATTATTAGCTCTGGCTTCACATTAAGGTTTGGTTTTAGGCAAACTTTTCCGATTTGATTCTGTCACTCGCCAACAAATGTAACCTTCAACCTTTGCACTAATGTTTAATCTATAAAGAAATGGAGAGTTTTGCTGAACAAAACACTGTAGACACACAAGACGAGAAGATCAGCAGTAAATCAGTCACTCACCCCATTTCAGTGACTGTAGATCAGATGTGATCGGATATCAATCAAAAATGTCGCGCATCAGACTGAAATATTACAAACAAGCCGAATCGTGATTCCTGATGTCACACGGGTTTTCCGAAATCCGACCACAGAGATGAGAGGCTTGAATGGTTCAATAATATTTAAAGTGAACCGAGGAAACGTGTCAGTATATGAGCGAGTTTTGACGTGAGTCTGTAGCAGATGATCAATTCAAACAGAGCGAGACGGGCCGTGGTTCAGCCCACACACACACA
>JBAJNP010011477.1:2465-14709 GCA_036877545.1 Yasuhikotakia modesta
GTTGGAGTTGGGGGGGATGTATACCGCAATGAGTATTATGGCTGTATATTCCCGCGGCAGATAGAACGGCCGACACTTAATAATCATAAACTCCACCAGCGGTAAGCAGTGTTTGCAGACCACAACAGCATTGCGGCACCACGCATCATTGGTGTAAACACAAAGTCCGCCGCCGCGGGTCTTACCTCCCTCAAAGAACACTCTGTCCGCTCTATAGCATGTTAGCCGATCTAGCTGTATGGCGCAGTCCGGAATGCTGTTGTTGAGCCATGTTTCCATAAACACAAAACCACAACAGTCTCTTACAGTCTTTTGAGTTGAGCGTAGAAGTCGGAGTTCGTCCAGTTTATTGTCCAACGAGTGTACGTTAGCCAGAATGATGGTAGGGATCGCCAGCTTGTGTGGGTTAGCCGCTAGCCTAGGCCGGATACCTCCACGCTTTCCCCTCTTCTGTTTCCTCTCAAGACAAACACGAAAACACTGATCTGTTGGGAAAGAGAGAAGCCGCTGTGTGTGCACGCGCTGCCATCTTGGTCTTTCTGTCCTTGTTTTGATGTTATTTAAACCCCCTTCCAAATCTTGGTTATGGCTTTGTACACATATCATTTGCCTACTTATATATATATTTTTGCTCTACTCATTATTCTGCTTAGCAATCTGGTCGGTTTAGAAAACCAGAAAACACAATGAAACCATCTGGTTCTGCTGTGTCCCACTGAACAGGGTTTACATCAGAATCTGGACCTGCTACAGCAATACTGCCAGACCTGTGCCCTGATAGTAAAATTATGATTTTTCATAAAAGATAACACCAGATAACACACACATCACACTTTAACTACCGGAGTCTGAATATCACATCCACAGGAAACTTTAATTATTCTGTGAATGAACTGAGAGATAAAGTATGCAGGGCCTTCTGTACCATAAAATGCTTTAGACACGTCCTTTAGAAATTCCTATTAGAATCTGTCTAAAATACTAGCCCATTGCTCTTTATAGCAGTGAATTGTGGGGATATTGGCAAATCCGGATCAAGATTTCAAAGGAAAAACACCCAACTGAGACCCTGAACACAGAACTCTGTAAAAATATATTATGTGCAGAAGCACAGAACAAATAACTCATGCAGGGCAGAACTAGGCAAATATCCTCTAACTATAAAGATGCAAAAAAGGGCAATTAAATTCAGAAAACATCTGAAACCCCCAATCATATCTTTAAAAAGCCCTCTAATACCATAGATAAACAAAGAAAGCCTCCCTCTGTCAGCTGATCTGTTTTACTTTATGTATCTCTAGTTCATATACCTACATACATTAGCATTAGCATACATTATTATAAGCAGCTCAGCTGCAATTGCTTTGACAATACAAATGTAGAGTTTTTGTCATGCCAATAAAGCCTTAAATTGAAGAGAGATAGAACATCTCAAGTTATACAGTGACTCTTATCCCATTCATTTCTTTCTAGCCCCAAACAAAGACCATCAAATAGCCCCTGCAACATAACAGTAAGAATTTTACAGAGCATAAGCCATATTGGTTGCAGATAAATAGATGATAGCTAGATATCTATCTTTTGCTATAGTAGAGCACATTCAGACCCAGTTTGACCCTCTCATTGGCCCCAGGGGACATTTTGAAATATCAGTCATCTGTGACCTGGTATCATTTTTGGAGTCCTTGTGATAGTTAACTAGGTTATTTAAAATAAACTTCAATTGAAGTTAATGTATTCAAATCTTCTAATTACTTTAATAAGATTAACATCTGTCATTTGTCTGTCTATCAATTGGTGAATAATAGATCAACCAGGATGAATCCAGTAATTTAGTGGTAGTGGTTAGATGCGTGGTGCCATCTACAGTCCACTAATTTCACATCTTAAATTGCAGAAAGTGAAGGGCTATGATCAATAGCATTTTTTTACGCCGTTTTTTTTTTGGCAAAAGCGCTAGAGGGTGGCATAATTGTGGCATTAACGGCCTGCCAAAGTACTACTTGCCATCTTCACTGTCTGACGCATTCACTTTCCTGACACAGACTCATACACTTGACTGACACAGACGCATATACACTTGACTGACGCGGATTGATAATATTGTCCAGAACTATGTTCAGTAACGTGAAAGCAAGTGGGGCAGTCTCAGATCTGCCCATATGGCTCTTAATTAGAGCTGCAGTTCCTTTTTTCACCACAAATTTACATTGCCCTCCCGAGCTCAACAGCACCATTGCTGAAACACATTTTCGCAGAGACACCCTCTAACCAGTTTATCAAACCTGAAGCAATGCGATGAAATTTTAACATAACCACCTCACTTATTAGACTTACAACAGTCTAAAATGTTTTCAGAATAAGGATGAACATTTTTGAGTTAACAGTTAATTAGGACTGTCCAGTTTATATAGAGTTCTATGTTTTCAAGTGGCTGAATATTTTGGTGAATATTTATCACCTGCCCATACAGACGAGCCGCGCCTGGTTGCAGCCCTAATGTGAAGGTGAATTAAGCTTGTTTCTGGGGTGTTCTAAATGCCATGCCTAACCCTAATTATAAATGTTAATGATAATAATGGTTCCCTTAACAAATGCTTATCAGTTTTCAAAGTCAAAGTATAAATAAAAATAAAGTATTAGCATCAGTTTAAAGTTTGTCCTAAATTATTGTTTATATTGTGAGACTATCCTTAAACCAAACACAAACCCTATAGTAAATACACAGTTAACTACTGTTAAAGATTACTCAGTACTCTACATCAAGAACACCTTAACACCTATGATTCATACCTTAATACAAACAGACTTTAGACTTTAGGTCTACTGAAGACCTGCAAGATTTAAAGAATAACGTTTCCTTGATTTTACTTTGTACAAATTTGTTCATAATACATTTTTAATGCAGTAACAAATAATGTACTACATATGTATTAATTTGTGTGTACATTGAATTTGCCTGTACTGAACATATTTTCAGAATTAAGTTAAAAAAAAGAGAGATAAAACGAAAGAAAAACAAATAGAAAAAATTGATTTTAAAAAGAAACTGAATGTTTTCAACACACACGTATTTGGACACAAATGTTGCATTACATTCAACAAGTAGAAAAGAGCCAGCAGCTGCCGTTCTGAGAATTGTGTCATCCTCATGACCTCATGAGACCATGAGGCAATAGTCTTGTTCTTATCAAATCATCATCAAATCATATAAACCACAAACACAAGACCAAGACAAAATGAAAACACTGACAAAAAAAGATGTCATTCAGCAGAAGAAAGACATGGGTTGGGGTATTGAGCAGGCCTTCTCTGTTGAAGTGAACTTTCAAAGGCCTCCAGGAAATCAAACCGCCAGTGAAATAAGGGGCAATCCTTATGAACACATGATCCCCAGAATAAAATACAGTTAACCCCTATGAGTGCATGTCTGCTTTCTGCAAACAGCACACAACTGCCCAAATTTTAAACAAGTAGTTAATACACAATCAGATTGAATACATTTTGTGATATACCAGAGATGCTAGTATTTAAACAGATCCTGTTTAATGTTTTGTGTATGTTTTATAACAGCGGAAATGTACTAAATTTGTGGGGGGTTGGGCATGTTGTGGGAATAGTTTAGTATGCCAGCAACCTCTTTACTAAGCCCTTCCCAGAAATCAACACTGTAGTGCAGAATTAAACATTTTACCAGAGAAAACCAAGTGAATTTCATGAGGCATACAGCCAACATTTGACTGAGAAAAGAAAATATACACTGAGAAACTGAAATACAAAAAACAGATTAAAACGATACAAAAGTATGTTAATCTATAAAGTCTTTGCTTTCAGATTTATATCAATATAACAATGTCTAAATGTCCATTACTGGATGAATTTTAACATCCCTCCTGACATGCTTAATGATTTAAATTAGTGAAAACAGATTTCATTTTTAAATTCTTTTGAAAATCACACACAGATCATGTCAGGAATTCAGCCTGTCCTACAAGGTTCTTGTAAGCTGTCAGTGAGATTTCTGAGAGGTCAGATTTTAATCTCTTTCCTGAAACCTGTTCGACTTGTGTCAAGTTCTGAACCATGACTTTCTGCTTTCTGGAGCACTTTACACTTTATGATTTATGTTTCTAAGATTGTGCACATATTTTTCTCCTGTTTGCTTTAGTCTGGGTTTAAGTCCTTGCCTTTGGACAATGCTGAGTGGAAGAAAAACTGAAGTGAAACTTCAGAACTTGATCTAATTCTCAGATTCCAACAAACTATTTGTCAAAGTTAACAAAGTTTGAAAGTAAGTCTAACAGTCTGTTGTCAAATCTACACAATTCAGCCCCAACTGACTTCACATCAGGTTTCTAAATGCAAGTAAGAACCAAAACTTTTTTTAATATATGCCAAAGCAATTTTCAAATAAAGAAAGCTTCAAACTTAAAAGTACAAACTTACTTTTTGCCCTTAATGCGACGGTAGTGCTGGTTTCTGCAGGAGATCATCTCTTTTCTGAGCAGTCGGACTGTTTTGTGGGCTTCCGGGGGAACGCTCATGTTAAACGCTGAGGGGACTGCTATTTTGGTAGAAAACCACAGCTACATGGGTAACTGCCTGTACAAAGGCAGACCGATTTCTTGTTAACACTGTTGGTTATATTATTAGTGAGTGCAGCTGCTTTCTGGGCTGGTGTCTGATCATTTCCTGTGCTGTATGCATACTCATGGCTTCATGGGAGCCCGTTTGACCCCATGACACAGACTTCTTCCCTCCCTTCCCCTCTCCTGCCTGGCGTGTCTGTTATCAGCACAAGGACAGAACACACTTCCTTCCCCACTGACAGTGATGACCCAAATAATGTCTAATGGTAAATGAATAAAACAATCATTCACTACCATAGATTCATTACCTTCATACATTCAAGCTATTGCCATTAAGGTACCATGGTTACACCTCACATATTGGAGTTGAAATAAAAATAATGTTAGCATTTAGCATGTGAAAAGTTTAATTCATTTAGCTTATTCCATTAAATCTAGACCTACCTTGTCCTGCGATGCCGGAACTCCATGAGAGTGAATTTAATGAGTAATCCAGTGAATGTTCACAGGAATCAACAGCAGAGATCTGCTGAAGTTGAGAGGTGATCAGTCTAACAAACAAGTTGGACACTTTAAACAAAGGGATACTGACGCTACATGTGTAGTTCCTCATGTAGTTGTAGGTTTTAGGTCAGGTGATCAGACCCTGGGTGAACGGGTTTCTCTGTTAGTCTTTCATACATGGACAGTGGAAACTGAAATCAGCTCCTGGTGGTCATTGCCTCCAGAACTTCCCCACTCATGTCAATCATGTCATGTCATATGCAGGAAACAGTGAATACAACATAGAACCTCTGTGTTTGATTTATAAGAGATCTTACAAAAGAGTACGGAGTCAAGAAACAGTCATGGTATCAAATGCCAAACCATGGTACTTAGCATAGCATAGCATAGCATATCTATGCATTTAGCCTATGTATGGGAATGGCGTAAGGATGTGAGTTCTGTCTATTTCTGTCTGCCTGGATCTGTTTTTTTTAATTATTAGTAAATATACATTTAATTCCAGGCTAAATCTTCTAACAACATAAATTTGCTGTAACAATGCGTTTACAGACGTTACCAGCAGGCCCCATTTGTGCTATGAACATGCGTAAACCTCAGATACACTATTTTTTAACAATTTTATTTAACAATTTACCAATTTATTTACCAATTACTTAACAGTTTACCTAACAGCCTACAAAATAAAACATGCTAAAGGGCTATAAAGTTTCTTTATATAGAGACCGATTTCATATCTAGAGGCCAATTATCCTAAAGACAAAGGAGTGGCCATTATTCACTTAGACCACTAAGCAACTATTTACTGACACCATTGTAACCACTCAGAACACCTTAGCAGCACCATTCACAAGACCACAGCATACATCTAACAACATCTCAGAACATTATAGCAACGCTATAACAAAGTGGGTTGTTGTTGTTGGACTCATGGCAATCCACTACAACAGTTATTAACAACCAAGTCCTAGGTATAGTATTAAACTATGCTTATTCCCCTTTCGTCATAGTCTGGTTGGTTTCTCATGTGAAGGCAAATGAATTTGGCCCCTGCTGAGGGCCCAATGGGCTGATGTGCAGAGCACTAAATACAAAATCTATTTTTCCATTAAAATTAAACCACCACTTACATCCTCCAAGGACAACAGTTTTTCCACCCATGGGAAAGCTAGCAGCCCTTCACATAAACCAAACTGCAAAACTGGTATCCACAAGCAGTGCTGTTTTCTTGTTTTTAAACTAAACTTCAATAATCTTGATCTGCTTAGTCAACACTTCGCTCATGCGTAAACTAACAATGCGATCTCTCCACCCACCCTGCTTACCTCACAGCACTAAGAACGCATGCGAGATCTCCAACAACCTTCAGCCCTCTCTCACACTTTCTGGCTTTCCCTTTAACCCAGATGTTCATGCTAAATGACCTTCATCTCAGAGCTAAGTCCTGACATCGAGTCATTTTTCACAAAATCTAAATATTAAATACCCCCACACCAGTCCTCATGCACCAGAGACAAAGAAACTCTTTGTGATAAATTGCTGTTGTTAAACATCCTGCAAATATTTGCATGTACATTCCCAAACAGTGAGATGAAGTGACGTGTGACCAAGTATAACTTGCTTGGTTACATTCAGAATGTTATATTCTGAAATTATTTTAAAATGTTCCAGTAACAACTTACAAGTAATGTTTTTGGTACATGATCTATCAAGTTGTAATAATGTTACTGTGAGCTTTTTGAGAACTTTGAGAGAACTTTGACAAAATGTTAGGAACGTTCTGAGAATGCTTCCTGTTAATCGAATTTGCTTTGGTTGGTCATTTCAACAGGAGAATTATAAATGTAAGCAATCAAAAAAGTAAAATTTAATGTTGAAACTGATAAATTACTGCAGGCCTGTCATGTTATGACTGTAGGCTTATATTAAACAAAACCCTGGCTATAAAGTCCTAAAACCACTCTCACTGATAATTAATATAAATCTGATATAAATATATCCGATATTAAGAAAAAATAAAGAATCCTAGATCAGATAAAAATGTAAGACAATGAGAGCTCCTGCTCTCAAAGCCACATGACAAGAATCACTTAAACTAGGAGGCATGAGGAAGATGAGGTCTGCTGGACCATTAGGGAAGTTTAACTTCTGCATTTGTGACTGATTACAATGTGACATACACTCTAAAGCTGATGCAACAGCATGACCACTGTTACCAAGGAAGTGATGAAATAGAATGGTTACTAGGTATCAAGCAGTCAAATGAATTTGAATCTGAATTTCAGCATAAGGTGTGGTCCACTCTGTAGCTTTTCCTGGTCAAGATGGGATAGTGAACCAGTTGGAACTGTGTTTGTGCTGTACAGGACAGGTTTATCTAAAATCTAACATAGCTCTAGAGAATAATATACCATGGTGCACAAAAATGAGATTACTATAGTTATATTTTATAATCACTATCACATCTGATAGTTAGATGTAATAGCTATATTAATGAACTTCAGGTACCTGCAGCATAGGTTTAGGGCAAATTCAGTGACCACTTCTTTAGAAGTGCTCATTGCAGCAGCATGGACTCGTCTAAACAACTTCCTCTCTTGTCGGCTAAATCTGCAAACCATGACACCATAAAGACAGCCAATTAAATTGTAATTTTTGAGCTGTCATTTGACTCCTGCCATTTTGTGTATGTTACACATCAGTCAATCTGGCTGTATGCTACTCTATGCTTAAAAAACTAGCTCTTAAGTTGCACCATAAAATAGCAGAAGCGGACGGCTGTACTAGTGCTAAAAAAATACTGATCAGGCGATATTGTCTTAACTACATATCTCTTAAAAAAAATACCGGTATTGCTCATAGTTTCTAAATGAAACCAATCCAAGCACAAACAGTTGTCAAATAACCGCCATGCTGTAACTGAATAAAATTACTTTAACGTTGGAATTACAGTTCTGATTATGTTTAATGCCAAGTATAAGCATTTCTTACAATATTAAAAATAAACATTCAAACATTTTATTTGCATCAAGACTACATATATGCAAAGTACTACAACATGAATGTCAACAGTTTAATGTGCCCTTTAAAAGAAGGGACTTGTGTAAATATGAGCAGGTTGTGTGTTTCGCAATGTTGCGAATTTGCTTTGACAAGCCTAAAAGTCCTCATATTTACAGTCTGTGATCAGAAAACCAGACAATATGTATATTCTGTTATATTGTGGGTTGTCCTGCTCTCTAGGCCTCATCAGTTACTAAATAACAAACAGTGTAACAGGTTAACAAATCCAGGCTTGCTATTCATTTTCAGGCATTAATTTTCATACAGGCTAGATTGTACACCCTTATTAAACATACCACAATGAGCATTTGAGCTGTGTTCATGCATTTTCCTCAGATAGCTTGAATCACAAGCATTTCCTTATGCACAACTGTCGCAAATTCACTGTCAAATACGTTCCATTAACCTGGGGACCATCTAATCAGAGACTGACAAACTGACACAAAAGGCCTTGCAGTTAATGGGAAGCAGCAAAACAGCAGTTTAGTGGATTATTGAAAGAACCAAAAAATTTAAGCAAAGCTCAAAACAAGAGGTGAATCCAGCACTCACAGAGAGAGGTAGCTCTGCTTCAACACTAAGAGTTTCTCCCATAAATAAGGCAATAAAGGCAATAAAACCTAAGAATTTCTTATGTTTTTACTTAAATGTCAATGTTTACTTTTTACAGTCAATAAGAGCAATTAAAAGATATCATGTTATTAAAAGTATACTTAAAAATATATTAAAAGTACATTAATAATCAACATTTATCTGGATGAATTTTCAGACAATGTCGCAAAAGAGTCTGGGATTTTCCTATATCAGAGGGACACGTGCAACAATGACTTTTCAACAATGTATTTTTGGACTACTGTAAAACTACTGTACAAATTTCAAAAAGTTTATGAACCACAGTTCCTTTTCAGGAACTCAAGCGGAGTCGAAACACTATGGGAACGCCTCCAGTTTTTATGCACTCTGAGTCATGTGTAAAATCCATCCAACAGGAGGGCGATACATCACAGACGAGGTGAAGTCAAAAACAGGAAGCTTGAAAGCATGTGCGCAGAGCAGGCAGGTAGCTTCTTTCATTCACCAAAGGGCTCTGTGCTGAAATTTTCTGTCCTATTGTTTGTCTATTTGTCTTAGCTTTGTAGGAGGAAAAGGAGAAAAAAGAAAAAGCAAAAGACGAGACAAAGGGAGTTGAGCAGCAACATTTTCACAAGTCTCTGTGGGAGCAAAGTTCACTTAGTCAGTTCTTGAGGGGACTGATTGTCCACATTGTGAACACCTTCCAATGTCGGTGCTTTCTCCTGGAGGACTCTTTTTGAGGAGGGAGCCCTCATAAGCATTTCTCGCGGTGCTGGTCCTGCTTCTGCTAAGTCAGAGCGGCATTCATGGGGTTCACAATTGGATCTGATGGACGGAATTGAGACAAGCTACTCCCTATCTCATTCCTTACCTGTCAGATCCTCTGCATTCTTCCTGGAATTGGAAGCACGCTCTGCAGACCCGGGAGGCTTGTGACCTGCACAGAGGTCCCTAAAGAATTTAGATCGGAAGTTTGTAGAGTAAATGCTTGGAAACTGCATATTTTACCGAAGACCACACAAGGGAATTTATTGCGCAAAACCTGACTGATGCCCTGGTCTCATGGGGTCTGAATGAAAGCAACCAAGTCTGCATCACCACTGACAGCGGGCAAATATAGTGAGAGCCACGTCACTTAACACATCTTCTTTTAAGACAAAGAAGAAACTTTTGTTAAGTTTTTGACTGCTAAAACTAATATAATTTGCCTTAATAACGTGGATAAATAAAAAAAATGGTTAAATGTGAACTTTTCTACTTGTCTTTTTTTAAAAATAAAGTTAAAAATGTCAATAATTATTGATACCGATCAATATAAACTATTATATTGTGATAATTTTTTTGGTCATATCGCCCAGCTCTAAGTGAGAGGCGACACTGTTGCAGGAAAGTCGGACCTCGAGCCCGTGGTACAGTACTGGCGAAATATTAAAGCTGAACGACAGCTAAGGTTTATTAAAAAGCCGCTGGGATTGTCAGGATGTAGGTTTGATGGAAGAACACAGTTAAAAGGTTCTGAATGTTGCTAAATGTAGTGCTAAATTCGTGTGGTTGCATGTGTATGTCTTAGATGCGTGAGTTGATGACAGACGCTATTTTGTGGATATTTGTGGTGGTCAATGTGAATATTGTCAATGTATGGGAAACCTATGGGGTCGTTGTTTATTAACTATGCAGAAACAAACTAGTCAGAAACTTACCGTTAACACTTCGCTTGACTGCGTCATGAAGACGCCACTGAATGTCATTGCCTGAACGAGACGCCTCTTCTTTACTGCGTTAAAAGCTTGTCTGGTTGCCAGTAGCAACCAATGGAGCATGCTCTGCTGGCCAAACTAAGTAATAACACCATTAAAGCATTGTATCTGCGTTATATGTTTTGTAAAAAAATATATATATATAATCGGCGGCAGATCGGCGACAGATTCGCCAATACTGATATATCTGCAACAGGCTCATATCAGCCGATTAAATGGGCAAAATGATATATCGGTTGGGCTCTAGTTGGTGGTTCAACATCGAGGCCTGGGGAATGGACGCTTTATCGTGAGGTGGTGAAACAAATTTGGAGAACCTTAGGGCAAGGCCAGGTGAACTTCTTTGCCTCTCAAGAGACAACGCAAGACTGGGGCAGTTGTGGTCTTCTGGTTAAGGAGTCAGGCTTGTAAACAGAAGATTGCAGTAGGTTCGATTTCAGCACCGACAGGGAGCAACTGAAGTGCCCTGAAGCAAGCCCTGATTGTTCCCCAGGCACTGCAGGGATAGCTGCCCACAGCTCCGGGTGTGTTTTCATGACTCGCAAAGTCCCCTTAGGTTCTTTCTACTTTATCCAGCTCCTCTGGGTTTTGAAAAAAAAAGCCAGAACACGGTATCTGTGCTCTTAGTAGCCCCCTGCTGGCTGAGCCGAGGCTCACTCCGCCTTGTAGGTCTATGTGGTGGGTATATAAACCTACCACGCATCTATCGGTGGGTATTCAGTGAGAAAACATCCCCTGATTATACGTTTCCTCCACGGTGCACTGAGGCTAAGGCTCCAAGTGCAATCCTGTGTCTGTCTGTGGGACCTGGCTGTTGTTGTCTGTGAGACCTGGATGCTGTGTTAGCGGCTCTCTGTGCTCCTCCTTTTGAGCCCATTGAAGAGATTTCTGATCTCCATTTGTCAGCCACAATGGCCTTTCTATTGGCTATCACCTCTTTGAGGAGAGTTGGTGACCTCCAGGCCCTTTCTGTGGTTCCTACTAAGGCTGTCACAATTATTAAATAACCGTATAATCACGATAGTTTGACATTTAATCCAATTGAATCATTGAATCCAACCGCAATTATTGCACACTTTGTACCAAAACTGAAAACAACAGCACATGTCTGATAACATTTTGGTTTTAAACCTGATGAAAAGGACGTCCAACAGACATTGGCACCGCACTATGTTGAATATGTAAAAGTACCAGCAAAAGGCACAAACACCACAAATCTTAGAAACCATCTAAAGACGGATCATCGCACTGAATTTGCCGAATTTGGCAAAGCATCCACAGCCACACATACATCTCGTCAGATGCCTATTGCGGAGGCTATAACGAGATATAAAGGTGTCAGCATCAAACGGCGCACGCTGACAGACAGTGTTATGAGATACATTGCGAAGGAGATGCAGCCGTTTAATAGTGTGGAAAAAATTAACTGCATTTAAAGAAATGCTCCATAAAGTACTGCTTCAAAGAGAATTTTCAGTACATCAATATTGTGACCTCAGTTAGATGTTGTCTTAATATAAGACAACATCTTATCTTAAAACAACAGATTGAGGGCAGGATCAGCAGAATGTTCAAATTTCTGAATTTGTGTATATGGTTTATTTGTACAGTCGTTTGTTATGGTCACTGTATTGTGATGGTTTCTCTTATTTACAGAATTTCCATATTTATGAAAGATACAGTATATATTATTCACTGAATAAATAACTGTATTAAATTTAGTGTGTGAAGTGTTAACTGTATACTGCAAACAATTAT
>JBAJNP010011478.1:0-14709 GCA_036877545.1 Yasuhikotakia modesta
GTGCAGGTTGTGTGTGTGTGGAGCTCATGTGGTGAAGGTCAAACACCAGGGAAAGCAGAAGTTCAGGTGTTTCTCACTGACTGACAGGCTGAATGAGGCCCTGATTCTGAACACGCTTTAATATGTGCAGCCTTTCCTCTGGAGGCTGAAGAAACAGACATAAACTCCCCAGAAACACCTGCTAGCTTTAGGCTAGTACAGAAACCTCTGCATTTATCTCCTCACCATCCACTCTCCAGTGTGTACTAGTTAGTGAAGCATCGTTATTAGCGCTGCTCGTACTTCTCCTAAAAACCCATAACGGCTCTAATGATTTCAACCTGCAGTCTGTGATGTTTAGTTCCTGATAACTTATTAATTTTCTTCAGGAAATCTGAATTCATCTCGTACGGTCCAATAATACGCCGAACAAACAGACGAATGTTAATTGCTGCATCTCTGTTGGGAACACAAGCACCAGCATATGTTGTGTCTACCCACAATCCCCCGGGGTCTCAAACATCTCTCTCGCTTTCTGACAGTCTGAAAGGGAGAAAATGGACATGTTGAATACAGGTATTTTAGGAGACCAGATGGTGTGTATTCCCAGCCCATCGGCTGTAAATAAACTCCACAGACGCTGTCAGCTCAAAATTACTTTTATCAGCGGCGAGGAGCCACGAGTGAGGAGATCCCAGATCAATAAAAATTCCCGGACAAGAGGAGCCTCACGATTCCCAGCGCTCCAGCACCGGTTAGCGCCTTCTAAATGGAGTAAAACGAGAGACTGAGAGCCAAGGAAAGATGGAGAGAAAGACAGAAGAGAGAGAGAGACAGACAGCGAGAGAGAGCGAGTGGGCGACACAAGAGAAGAGTGACTGACAAAATAATGGATTTTTCTGCCGGCCTAATGAATCAGAGCATATAAATCTGCTTTTATGAGATCAATGAGTGAATAAAGCTTATCAAACGAAGACAAAAGCGCCGCACCGGCCGTGTCTCCAGGAGATCATTAGCTGTGATGGATGCGAGTCCTAGAGCCAATAGAAGGCGAGTGGGCGGTTCTGACAGCGCAAAGGGGGCGTGTCTACAAGCATTATACAGTATAAGTCAGGCAACAATCGATACATCATCGCACAGAGATTATTGATAATATTAAGGATGTTGTGTTATGATGGACTGTTTGTCTTTTTCCAGATTAGAGTCATTTGTCACACACTGAAGGAAACTTGTGCATGAATTCACATTAAAGAAAGTTTGCAGGGACATTTTTAACAGATGTTTCCTCTGGATTCAATGGGTTTGAGCATTTAATAGGTTTTGATTCAGTGCATTAAATTACTGCCATTTATCACATCTTATGTCAACAGAACCATTTATGTCTTTTAATAGTTTATACATATAATGGTTTACAACCAAAGCTATATGTAAAACGCTTATTTTCTTTAGCAGCTGTCAAGGAACGTTCTTAAAACATTGACTCTAATAGTTCTCTCAAAGTTATCTAAAACATTCTTGCAGTAACATACATAGAACGTTTAATTATATATCATACATTTAAGATGTTATGCTTAAGTTGTTAGTGGAACATTTAAAAAATGTTACAGAGTTAAAAAGTTTAAATAATGACCAGACCGACCCGATGATCCGTTTCCCTAAAAGAGAAAAGACATTTGCAGACAAGGAATTACTGGATGACGACAAACTCCAGCTTTATTCAGACAAACGATTTTCAAGGAACCATATACAGTTAAAACAAAACAAACAGAGAAAACGAAACAAAAAGAGAAAAAATCAAACAAACGGAGCAAATGAACGTTCCACCAGGACTCGCGATCGGGAGAAATAACAGGGAAATCAGACGAGGCATAAAGAGAGAACGTGAGACCAGAGCGAGAGAGAGGGAGACAAAGAGAGAGACAAAGAGAGCGAGCGAGAGAGGGACAGACAAAGAGAGAGAGAGAGAGAGAGAGAGGGAATCTACACTACAGTCAATACAGGAGGGCTGAACACATTCAGACTCAGGCAAGGCAAATGGACAAAAAGCACATGACATCATCACATTACATCTCCAGTAGAACATTCATGTTTTTCTTTTTTTACATGTTAATTATTGTCTTTACAGAGTAAAAAATATAGAGGATAAACAAAGGAAACTCTTGCAAATATGGCCATCGAATGTGTGTTTAATCTGCAGCTGCAGAGGGTCTGTGTGTGTGTGTGTGAAATAAATCTGTGAGGAAGCGTTTTATTGCACCTCTGTACAGGAGCAAAGCAGGCAGACGGGACAGGAAGTGGATCGCAGGCCAGGCATCAGACACAGCAGCACAGGGGAAAGGTCACCTCAAAGGTCATTGTTATCATTAGAGGGGCCAGCAAAGTCCATAAAGAAGTTCTGCAGAGATTAGGTGGGTGTGTGTGTGTGTGTGTAATGTTGTGTCTCTTCACTTATATATATTTATATATACTTAGCTCATCATAACATACTCTGATATCATCTGAAAATGAGATTAACAGACACAATGACAGTCGGAACAACAAAACGACAGCCTTCATTCAACCTGACTGTAATTTTAGCTTGTTCACTCAAATCTGAAAATCTGGCATCATTTACTCACATCAATTCTATCTAAAGATGTTTATTTTCAGCTTTTCTATCTGCTTGTTGCTTTAGAATTATCTAGAAAAATCTCGAATTGCGGCTGAAATGAGCAGATGAATGATGTCATCATCTCACACGTGAGTGAAAAATCTCCAGTCAGGTTTAACTGCTGAACGCCTCTGTCCCACAACAGAGGGGCGTTTTCTCATGTTGAGGAGCAGAAACAGAAAAAGGAGTGAGAAGGAGGTGTAAGGGAGCCATAAGCCATCAGTTCTTTCCTCTGTTACCCATAATCCCACAGGAGAACGCGGAGACGTCCCCTCTGGGTGCAAAACGCCTCGTATGCTCCATCTGCAGCAGCCTCTATAATCACAGAGCGAAACGTCGCCTTCTGTGAGGAACACACACACACACCAGAACTCACCGCCTCAAAACACTCTTGATGCGAGTCAGAAATGACATGTGTGTGTGTGTGTGTGTTCCTACAGAAACGAAGGGAGCTGTTCTGATCTGATGTCAACAGTTAATGGTTCTGCAGCGAATGGGTCTGATCGGGTCTGACTCACAGAGAGCTCAGCTAACTGCAGCGCATGAGCCGCATTCAATCATTCTCTATGGGAGAGCAGCAGCCTCACGCAGGGGATTGTGGGATTGGCTGAGCGAGCAGGAAACTCAAAACTTTATGCAAATGAGAGGCAGAAAACCCAGGGAGCAGCCAATCACTGTCAGACGATTCAAATGACATCTGTCAAATGCTTTTGAAATCTTTGCGTCTAGCGTAAGTAGATGCACAGTGTGTGACTTGCTGTGATCTGATGATACTTCAAATACTAGAATAAAGTTTTTCCTATACAGCAGCTGCAGTCGGTTCTGACCCTACGGGCCGCAGCACCAGAACCTGTGTTCTTACAAAACCTTCAAAACCTTTTAAACTTGACAGATTGAGACCAAATCGTCCGTTCTACAAAATTAAAATCTCAAAAATGATTTGCATTAAACAGATTTTCTCAACGTATAAACAGCCTTCAGTCTGACTGATGAAGATGAATTATTATTTACCTCAGGCCCAAACTTCAAAAATGCACAAATCTCTCTATTCTCCGCTTCAAATGTGCAGAAGATACAAAATTCATCTCGCAGCAGAGCTGAGAGGCAGCGTTCTCCAGCGAGCACGACCACAGCAGCCGTCACAGAGAGAGCTTTTTCATTTGGCTTCTGTTTTCCTGTGAGCGGATGTGTTTGGTAATGGTTTGAAAAGGTCGGTCTGATGAGGCGTTTGATCGCTTCTGAATTCTGTCAAGCTCAGACTCTTCATCTTCAGTGAATGTATCACACAGAGCAAACGCAAAGGTCACCATTCACTTAAACACTCCGAGTCTGTTAAAAAATGTGTGAACTGAAAAATGCACAAGAATTTAATATCAAATCATCAGCTGAAAACAAACAAATAATCACCGCAGGCGTTTATTCTGCTGTGTCAGTCGTACCGCGTCTGTAATTAAGATTTCAAAGCGTTTGCGTGTGAGACCATCTGCAGTGAGTTCTGCAGCAGAAACACTCTGGCTTCTGCTGACATCTTCTGCTTCTTGTCACAGACTTAAGAGATGAAAAGCTGACAAGCTTCAGTTTTGTAGAGTGAGATCTTCTCTGTCAGAGGTGTGAGATGTCATCTCTCAGGTCCTGCAGCAGCGTTCATGCATACGACTGCTGAGAACATCGTCTCCAGAAAACCTTCTAGAAGATTCATCTATGTGGAACTTCTGAAACAAACCCTTTACAATCTTGACATGCATGTCTACCGGCGCATTCTAGAGCCTGCGAGCAGACGTTCTAGACGCAATCTAGAATACATACAATACAAGCATTCCAGAAAATCTATGTTTAAAGAGGGACATCAGAGGACAGAACGTGAACAGCCGGCCAAAGAAAGAGACACAGATCAAGAAGATGATGCAGGAAAGATCATGGCAGGACAACTTTGAATCCAGAGAGGGAACAGGGCAGAAACTGGGCGGGATCTGAGGGGGCGGGGCTGGAATGGCTTTAGAACTGTGCATTTTAACATGGGTCCCTGGTTAATCAGCGGAAGATGGGTGGGAGGAGCTACCAGACGTAGCCGATCTCGTCGTCCTCTGCATCCTCGTCATCCTCAATCGCCCCGCGGGGGTGGAGCCGACCGCGTCGCTCTTTCTGTCTGCCCCGCCCATGCTGTGCAGACTCCGCCTCCTGGTCATCCAATAGAATGACGGCGCCCCCGCTGCCAAAGTCTCCAGATATCTCCTGATCTTCCTCTATATACACACACACATACACACACACACATACAAACACAGGA
The DNA here is from genome assembly GCA_036877545.1 of Yasuhikotakia modesta. Taxonomy (NCBI): domain Eukaryota; kingdom Metazoa; phylum Chordata; class Actinopteri; order Cypriniformes; family Botiidae; genus Yasuhikotakia; species Yasuhikotakia modesta. The sequence continues at coordinate 4,917 of JBAJNP010011478.1, forward strand.
TCAGATCAAAAGGAATGTGTTTGGTGGATATGTGAGTGTGTTCTGAGAAAGATTCATTCATAATATATAACTGATGATGTTTTATACATTTTGACTGAGAACTCGTGAAGCGCTGTTGAATTATGAAGTTTCAGATGTCATAATAACTACAGCTACTGTCAAAAAAAACCCAGCTACTGTCATAATAACCGCAGCTACACAATAATTGTAGGGTTGTGTGTGTGTGTGTTTGTGTACCACAGGTTGGGTTGTGTGTGTGTGTGTGTGTGTACCACAGGTTGGGTTGTGTGTGTGTGATTGTGTACCACAGGTTGGGTTGTGTGTGTGTGTGTTTGTGTGTGTGTGTTTGTGTACCACAGGTAGGGTTGTGTGTGTGTGTATGTACCACAGGTTGGGTTGTGTGTGTGTGATTGTGTACCACAGGTTGGGTTGTGTGTGTGTGATTGTGTACCACAGGTTGGGTTGCCCTGTCTGCGGGATCCTGCAATCTCATTGCCATATTTGTCCACACACCAGCATTGACCGGTGCTGGAATGACACTGAGTGGCTTTAAAATAACCATCTTCAGTACAGCGGGGTACATACAGCCCTACAGACACACAGACAGACAGACACACAGAGAGACAGACATAGATAATCACTGGAGAATTTAATACATCAGCAAACTAACATCAGCATTAGCCAAACATAATTTTTGAGCTATGTTGAGTTTCCAAAACAAATACACTGTTAATCAGTGTTAAACATCATCAGATCTACTAACCAATCAGAGTCTTCCTTCGGCTGTGAGAATGTAACCTATTCATCTCATTCTGGCATGGCATGCCTGTAGAAACACACACATTTACATTACATTTACATCCATTAAATAATAAAAATGTTCACATGTGATTTCTGTCTCACCATCAGGTTTCTGAAAGCAGTAGCACCATTCGTTGTTGGACAGTTTTCCATCTTTGAAGGAGTCGCAGGAGTTAAAGAGCGGCCGCATGCACAGCTCGTATTTATCCAGGTAAATGGCACTGAGCTCTGATTGGTCCAGCAGAAGGTCATAGTTCATGTCCAGCTTGTTGAACATCCAACCAAGAGAGTCTTTACAGATGGGCAAAATGCTCGTGTCAAAACCTGCAGGAACGCAAACACACGGCAGTCAAACGATTGTTTAAAGTTACAAACACATTAAAGAATGTTTTAGATATTAATTTAAACCTCTCTTCAGCTAACAGACGTGTTACTTACGTCCCTGAGCAGAATCACCCGCCGTGTTTTTAAGATCTCTGTTTGCATCTGTGTGCAGAACCCCGAACCAGTCTTTGAGCCGCGACGCTAAACTTTTCAAATCAGCATCAGTGCAGCCTAAACACACACACACACAAACACACACATACACACAAACACACACACAAACACACAGTTTAATTGAGCATGACTGTTTTGTGATATAATCTGTTTGCCTTCACAACAGGCGACTGGCAAACACACTGATGTCCAGAAAAGCAGAGGACATAAAACATTATAAAAGCATTGTTCAAACATTAGTTCTGTGATGTTTTTGAAATGTTCCCATAATCTAACCATTTTAAGAACACATTAAGAAAACAATCTACTAATATTACTGCAACAATTGTTTGATAACTTTATGAGAACGTTAGCCAACGCTCTGGGAACGTTCCCTGTTAGCTGGGGTCTCTACTTTCATGAACGCATTTGCAAAGAATCAATTCTAAGAGCTTCTGAAGTCAACAGTTTAAATGTGTGTGAAGACCATCAAACTGGAGTTGAATAAAACGGCTCTGTTCCCACACTAACACTTTAACATGGGAATGAGGAAAAGCTTCATTTATAGACACAAGTCTGTGATTTTATTGCCCTCTGAATCTGAAATGTCAGTAATTTGCTCCCGAGAGAAAATTTCCCGCTGAATTACAGTTGTAAATGACTGTTTTTGACAAACACCAGGGTTGTGAGGTAATTTAATTCCCATCTGAATCAACATGTCTGAGTTTACGAGGAGGAATTGGCTCAAAAACCGTTTCAAAAAGCGCCGTAGGGCTACAATTTGACATTTAGCGTCGTAATGAGAATTTGGGTATTTGTCAGAACAGGTGCCGGTTTCACAGAAATGTTTAAAATGACCTACATGAATTTTATTACATCCACATCATGTGACTGGTTGTGTGCGTCACAAGTTTAGGTTTGAGGGACGCCGACCCCCCCAAAATGAAGTAATTGCCATCCTAACATTTATCAAGAGCTTTCATGCAAATATTACAAAGACATCACAATGGGAAACAATTACCATCCGAATAGAGCTAATGATGATGACACAGATTATTACACACACACACACATCAGCTCCACAGCACACACACACAGCACACAGTCACTGCAAAAACACTGAATTTTGGATAGATCAGTGTGTGGGGGGAAAACAATGTGTTTTGTTAGTGTATCTCATCTCACTATAATACACAAACTCACCATAAATTGTGTGTGTGTGTGTATAGTAAAGCTAAGGACTTGTTTTTGTTGGTCTGTCTTATCACACTATAAAACGCACTATAAAAGAGTGTGTGTCTGTGAGCCAGTGTGTGTGTGTGTGTGTGTGTGTGTGTATGTGATTATCTAAAAGTGTTGCATTATTCTGGTATTTGCTTGAATCACGCCTCCCAACAAAAACAAGATAACACCGCAGTGTAATTCTTCTATTATACTGTAGGGAGAGAGAGAGATATATCTGCTGTACTGTGGACACATTCATTTCCTGTGTGTGTGTGTGTGTGTGTGTGTGTGTGTTCAACCTTAACTCTGGCTTACAATATTCATAAAGAATCATAAACACCATAGCAGGATTTATGGAGATTACACACTGTGTGTGGGTGTGTTTCCAGTCAGCATGTTGGTTTACAGTGACATTAACAAAATGTCTTTTTTAATAAGAACTGGCTAAAGATTCACCAGGTTGAAACCGGTGAAACGGCCCACAGCAGTAAATCCACAACAAAATCTACAACCGCAGCGAAGAAAAGCGTTTTATATTCACATAAAAACTGAAGCAGATACACAGAAGTGTACAGCGGCCTATAAAAACCTGTTACAGAGACACAGGCGGTGTGACTGTAGCTCGCTGGCGATGGACCTCTCAGAGGAAACGATTTATTAGCGTCTGTAACCATCTAGATAAATCCATCACATTAACATTCATTATCTCCTCAGTTTTACATTTAAATATTTAAATAACCTGCTGTTGCCGGGTTACAATGAAAATGTTGAGATCTGAAGCCATCTGGACAGTTTGGCGTTCAGTTTTCGGTGAACTGTAACACTCTCTGACGTCACAAGCTATTTAGGGCGGATAACATGCGGCAAAAGTTGAGCACATTTGAGTGCACTTGACTGCGTGCTGTGACCTCAGAAACTCATGAGAGGGAGGAAGTGCAGTAAAGCGTTTGATGGTGTAGTAAAGCGTCTGCAGTAAAGCGCTCAGAAGTGCTGTAAAAGGGTGAAGTCTGGTATTTGTGTTGACAACGGGTTTGTGGGCTCCTCTGATGAGACTTTAAGACTGAAGGAATTAACTTGCTAATTCTGCTTAAGACGCAAGAGTTTATTCACAGCAGACAACAGAGAGAGAGAGAAAGACACAAACACACACATCACACACACTTACACACACACCACACACAAACACACACACAAACACACACACACACACACTATGGACATGAATGTCACTCCACAGACATGAAGAAACCTCAAATGATTTTCAGCAACAGACAGCTTTCAGATTCATACAGATCCATATGTCAGTCAAAACATACTGACATGAACAAATAATTAAACCTATGGATAAATATGTCCGTCTATCAGAGACAAACACCTGTGTGTGTGTGTGTGTGTGTGTGTGTGTGTGTGTGTGTGTGTGTGTGTGTGTTTGTGTGCAGAATTATATATTATTTCCTACTCAAATTCCCACTCATTTCCATAACACATCACAGGAACCCTGAGACATTTCTCTGCTGTATGTGATTGGCAGGTGAGTTAGTGGTGCGGGTGTGTTGAGTGATTACAGTAATTAACCGCTGCAGTCAGAGACTGATTGTTCAGAAGACAGTCGCTCTGCTGGCTCTCATCCCCGCGATGGACGGCGGCTGCGCTTCGTACGGATAATGGCTAACAGCAGCACGTTTACACGCTCCATTATAAACAGATCCAGGGTGAGGAACGCATTTAATTCAGGCAGATATTAGCAGTTCCTCACAGAAGATGATCTCTCAGAGTGACTAACAGCTGGAGAACGAACGCGAGCTCTTCTGCTGCCTCAGCGGTGCTGAGATCACAGCATCTCTGTTAAACTCATTACACTGTGTCATACAGTCACATATAGAGATTATGTTAATGACATCGGTTAAAGGGACAGTACAGCCACGAATGAAAATTCTGCCACCGTTTAGTCGCCCTCATAATCCTCGTGTGCGTACGAAACGGTTTGTGCGATGTAAGCTGTCGCTTTAATGACACAAAATTGCCATGAATGTTTATTATCAGAACGTTTCAGTCGGTTACGGCGTCTGAGATGTTCTGGGGTGGTTTGTGTCACTATTGAAGATTCACAGCATCTGTCCACATCAACTTTTAATGGATAGAAAGAGCAGAAAAAACGTTCTGGTAAAAATCTGCTTTTGGGCTCGATGGAAGATCACCGGGTGTCAGACGACATGAGAGCAGATGATGAAAAAAAAGTTTCACTCAGTTCAAGGTCCTTGAAGGTCTTAGCATTGATTCTACCCCCAGACAACACACACACACACACACACACAAACACGTTTAATATATGGTTTGAGGACTCTCTATAGACATAATGGTTTGTAAAATCCTCTAACCTGCATCTCTGTGCTGTGAGAGTTTCACTAACTGTGTTGAGTCTACCGGAGTGAATCATGTTTAATAAGAGGTTTCAGGTGCTGTGTGTGTGTGTGTGTGTGTGTGTGTTAAAGTTCAGTATTATATTACATATTACTAAAAGTAAGTTTGAAATGCACTCAGAGACTTCTGCTCTCCAAAACAGGCAAAACGAACATGATTTAGTCTTGTTTAATTAGCCACAAAACAGGGCAACAGATCACAGACTAAACATTAGCATGCACTCCACAAACCCCAGAGAGAGAGAGAGAGGGCGAGACACAGGGTAAGAGAGAGGGAGAGAGAGAGAGAGAGGGAGAGAGAGATAAGTAGATTCTTTAAAACTTATAATTAGAGAGCTTCAGCGCTGATGTCGGCAGAGTTCACTTGTTTTGTGGCCTTTATGAAACATCATTTCTGTTGATGCCCCTCGAAACCTGAATGTAAAATTAGAGCAACTCAGTGCCAAGTGATTTAAAGAAACAGCTCCCAGTAAATGTGAATTCAGACCGGAGCTGTCAGAATCCAAACCGGATTCAAAACTGTTTATATAAAAAAATATATAATGGTGAAGGTGAGTTCATGATGGCAACATAATTATTTTTGAGTGATTTAAATACTTTCACTGAATTTTTAGGATGTAAAAACTACTTTTTATAGCTGTATGTGTGTCACTGTAACACTGTCAACAGGGTAACAGGTGCAGAACACAGGTGTGGCCACACAGGTATGTGATCTCCTCACCTGAGCATTTATTGAGGGCAGCTAATGTTAAAATCATGCTGCTATGGAGCAGAAAGCTGTGTCTACATATGGTCTTATGAACACACACACTCAGACACACACAGACACACACACACACTCAGACACACACAGAGACACACACACAAACAGGAAGCTGTAGGGAGCAGGTGTGTATTTTCTTACTGAGCAGCGCTGTGTGTAAAAAAGACATAATCTGATTTCTGATACACAATTGGGATTACTAACAGGATTTATGAACTGTGGTGGTCTCAGCAGCATGAGGTGCCCATATACACACACACATTCACACATGCTTACAAACACACGCACACAAACTCACAAAAAGAAACACACACCCATTCACACACAAGCTTTTGCACAAACAGAAACACACAATCACAAACATACACAGTCAAACACACTGACACAAACATAAACACACACACTTTTCCAGTAAGTTCAAATCAGACAAATGTCTCTTACAAAAGCACTACAAAAATCTCACCCACCCTGTCTGTCTGACAAACGTCCCACCTCACGCTCACACCTGATTGGACAGAATGAGCCCAACGTCCATCCAATCAAACACACCGTTTGGAATTCCATTGCAGAAATGACACACAACAGCTTTTCAAATCTCTGATTGTTTTCCTTTATTTGGCATTATGATCATTTAAATCAACAAAAAGTGAAATCAGACTATATTAAAATCTGATAACCGAATGAATTGACTGATTGCATTTTCAGAAATTAACTTCATTTCTAAGGAACGATTCCTCTGAGCTACAGAAGCCGTCGACACGTCCACCGGCGCTCTGAAAACGCACTGCAGACAGATGGAGTTAATTCGCTCTTATCTGAGGGTTTGACATACAGCTGCAGAGATTGTATTCCTGATGGAACTTCCTCAGTTCGGCATGTTTGCTTTCTGCGCCTGGAGCGGCGCTTAATTAAAATGAAACTGGAAATGTGGTTAAAAGAATTAATCTTTTTAAATGAGCAGTTTCAGTGAACGCAAATCGAGGGCGAGAGTGAGTGTGTGTGGAGAGAGGTTGTGTTTGTTCCATATGTTGAGTGGGTGTTGTCAATTCAATGGTTTTATAAACCTTTCTTTCTCTTTCTCTGCTGGTTTAAAGCTCAGAAACGTCTTCAGAGTGTGAGAGCGGGAGGTGTGTGTGTTCACAGCCGGTGGGTGGCCAGTGTAAACGTTCCAGCAGATTCTGGGGTGAATGGAAATGTTTGGAGAGTAATGAACGAGGATCATGAGTGATTCATCTTCTGCCAGAGTGTCTTCATCTTCTTTTTGGTGTTTCACAATTCAACACAGACCAGCAGGTTGGAAAGACAAGTAGATCAAACCAGAAACTCTTAAACCAACAGTACAAACCAAACACTAACATAATACTGCTTACACCCAATAAACACCAACAATCTACACCTGTACTCAATAAACACCAACACTCTTCTTCCTGTACTCAATAAACACCAACACTCTTCTTCCTGTACTCAATAAACACCAACACACTACTGCCTAAACTCAATAAACACCAACACTCTTCTTCCTGTACTCAATAAACACCAACACACTACTGCCTGTACTCAATAAACACCAACACTCTACACTTTAAAAAATAAATACTTTAAAATGCATTATATCTGAAATGTTCTTCCTTAATTATTAAATTGAAACCAATATGCATGAAATACTAGTTTTAAGAGACTAAATGAAGAGTTGGGATGTGTGGAGACAGTGAATTGGTTGTTGAATCAGATGAATTCACTTCAAATCGTGAGCTGTTTGTTTTTCTGTGTCAACACACATCACACGACATCCTCTACTGCAGCATCTGTTCACAATACCTCCCTGAGACACACACACACACACACACTCACACACACACACACACACACTCTCACACACACACTCACACACACTCTCACTCACTCTCAAATACACGTACACACACACACACACTCACACACACACTCTCACACACACACTCTCACACACAAACATGTGCCTCTGCAGGCTACATATACGAATAGAGGTTTCATCTAAGCGAGAGTCTGATTAATTATTTGGCTTGCAGTCAAAGACAGAGAATGAAAGAAAGAGGGAATGAGAGCGAGAGCAGGAGAAAGAGAGAGGGAACGAGAGAAGGAGAGAGCAGCTCTCTTTCAGTTATCTTCTCTCCTCTATCGGTAAGCGCAGGACTAACAGAGAGAAACACTGATAATGAGGATCATTAATTAATTAGCTGCGGTTTCCTTTTGTCTCTTTTCAGACTCACTGTGTTCAACTTTAAGCTCCTTTCACTTCCTTTAATCAAAGTACAGCGTAATCTACAGACCTGCTAACAGTGTGTGTGTGTGTGTGTGTGTGTGAGTGTGTTTGTGTGTGTGTGTGTGTGAGTGTGTATGTGTGTGTGTGTGTGTGTGTGTGTATGTGTGTGTGAGTGTGTATGTGTGTGTGTGTGTGAGTGTGTGTGAAAGTGTGCGTGTGTGCGTGAATGTGTGTGTGTATGTGTGTGTCAGTGTGTGTGTGTGTGTGTGTATGTGTGTGTCAGTGTGTGTGTGCGTGTGTGAGTGCGTCTCAGCTCTTCTGATGATTCATAATGTCTGGCAACAATGCAAATTCAGGTTTACACACACACACACCTTCCCACAAGGAATTGCACAAGCAGTGTGCGTTGGCAACATTGAATTATGGGTAATCAGAGAATAAAGTAGGACGTCCGGAGACAGAACACTTCTCTGAAGAAGAGGAGTCACCTTCAACACACTCTCATAACTGTAAACTACCTCAGTGCTCCAATAAAACAGCTGAAATGACTCTGCAATCTGAAATTACATCAAGTTACCACTTAGCAACCACTCACAGAACCCTGGCAACCATCTATCAACACCTTAGCAACCCCTCAGTTACCAACACCAACATTATACTCTCTCTAATAGAACCATGTAGTGTTAAATCAGCGGACCCCTTTGGAACTGATACAGTTCATTACACATGCAGAGGTCAGCCAATCACAGCATATCATAACAATCATAACAGCCAATCATAGCATATCGTAATCATAACAGCCAATCATAGGCCATTTAATGGTATAGCAGCACAACATCCCCATAAACAAAATTATGTCTAATGTACGATGATAAACACGCTGAGCTCATTTATCATCCCTCATGTGAGACACGGACACTAGAATAACGTTTTAGCCGCTGGTGAGGGATATTAATACAACTGACCTTTAAAATAAAATGTTCGTGAGTAAGAGCGTCAAATCCTCAGACGTCATGGATTCTGATGTGTTTAATAATAAAGGAAATATGCACACGGACCGAATATTAAACTTTAAAATACATAAACGCTCACGTTTGTGTTTGATGGCCACACAACTGTACAAATAAGAGCAGGAATATTAATATAATATCTAAAGGTTAGCGGATTACAGCTGACCTGCAACATTTTTGAATGTTTTTGTATATTTTAGGCTGAGACAAAACAAGTGGTCAAAGAATTCATGACCTCCATTGCTAGATGCTATTGATGTCACTTCCTGGAGGATGATGTCATTAGGTGACTTTTATGAAAGACAGGAAACCATGTGATGCTGAGAAGCAAACTTAAACATTTGTTTGAGCATGAAGGTGCTTAAACATTTTGGTTAGAGAAATGTTAGCAATGTTAATCTCTCTCTCTCTCTCTCTCTCTCTCTCTCTTTCTTTCTCCCTCTGTCTCTCTCTCTTTCTCTCTGTCTCTCTCTGTTAGAGGAGCAGGACCTTAAACGTTCATCCAATCATTGTACTGGGTCAGAATTAAACGCTATGATGTCCTACTTTGCACGCTGGAGGAGGTGTGGCTGTGAAGGGAAGCTGGGATTTAAAGCTTTCACATCCAGCGTACCATTGCGAGCCTCTCTCAACCAGCCTACTTTTAAGACATAAATAACAGGGACATGGAAACGTGTTGTATAACAGGACTGACCCAGGAACAGCCTTACTGTAGCGCACACACAAAACACCAATGACACACAAGCTGTGGTTGTAATTTTGCCTTTGAAAGTGTTGGGCTGCGTTTTTCCTTCTGAAACCCAATAAAGAAAGAGTGTGTGTGTGTGTGTGTGTGTGTGTGTGTGTGTGTGTGTGT